>PVKE010039349.1:0-15053 GCA_004027555.1 Craseonycteris thonglongyai
TGATCTTCTGGAGGGGCTTTGGATTCTGAGGTGTGCATTGTGTTTGATGTGGTTCTTTTTGCTTTACGCATGAGTCTGTTTTCCCTCTGGGGGTTTGCCTATCAGATGGGCTTCTCTTTATTTTTTCTTTTGGACTCAGTTGTGGGAGAAGGATATTTTGGGAGAGGGTTGGGGGAAGCAGACAGCTTCTGTGTCCTGGAGCTCTTCAGGTTGCTATCTTAGCTGTTAGATAGCAGGTTAGTAAAGGTGTGGCTAGGGGTGGGGGCATGTGAGTAAAAGCTAGGGCGGGCCTGAGACACAATAGCAGATTCCTCTTTTGGCAGGGGAGCTGGTCGTTCAGTGCTGGCGGGGCGCAGGAGCTCTGGTCTTTCTCTCCTCTGCCTGGCTGCCCCTCCTTCAATAGTATCTGTAAGCCATGCCCGCAGGTCAGCATTTGGATGGGCTGGGGCTTGGCAGAGGCCCAAGTCTGCCGCACAGTCCCGTGTGTCGGCAATGACACCGTGGCGACCCGGTCAGCAGCCCAGTTGCTTGCGCGGGCTGCAACGCCCCAGAGGCCCAGTGGGCGGGATGCCAAAAGCCTAGTTGCGCACTTGTGAGCAGGCAGCAGTGCTGCAGTGGCCCGGTGCGCCGGGCACCAAAAGCCCTGTAGTGCACTGGTGAGCAGGCAGAGGTGCCGAGGTGGCCTGGTGGGTGGGGCGCCAAAAGCCTGGGTGCGTGCACGCAGCAATGCACAGCGGCCCAGTGGGCTGGGTGCCGAAAACCCTGTGCGCACAGGCCATAGCTTGGGCAGCAGCTGCTCTATGCTCCCAGCTCTGTTGAGACTGCCGGATTCACTCTAAACACGTCCAATGCTGCTATGCCCACTCAAGCCCCAGCCCTCACTCTAAAACCCTGTCCTCAGAAGGCGCTCCTTCACAGTCAATCTCCTCCGTAAATCAGGGGTGCTGAGCCGTTGCGGGCTGGTGCCTTGCTCTCACCCCGCCCGCCGGGAAGTGCCGCCGCCCTGCCCCACAGTCCCTGTTCCACTTTAGGCTCTGTGATCTGATTAGGGCACTGCGTGCTGTCCCTTGAGTTCGGATGTTGAATTGTCCACAGTCTTGTGGGACTTCCACGCTCCCTAGGTCTCGGCTTCCAGCCTGCCCTCGATCCAGCTCCACTTTGACCATAGTCCCCCAACCCCCCTTTGTTTTTGCCAGCCCCGGGCCGCGCTCCGAGTCTCTGTCCCCGAACTACTGCTTCCCTTTCCCTCTCCTGCTCTCCCCTTTTTTCTCTAACCTTTGGGTGTTGTTCCGTGTTGTGTGGTTCTCTTAGTTGAGGTTGCTTCTCAGGGTTTCCCCTGTGGATTCCCCTCTGTTCACAAGGCCCTTCCCAGGCAGTTATCGGCGTTCTCCTCTCATGCCGCCATCTTGGATCTCCATATCGCCTTTCTCCATTGCTAATATTAACATGTATTAATTTAATCTCATAAGAACCCAATGAATTTAATGACATTATTTCCCTCTTTCACAGATAAGGAGATAGTACTCAAGATTGACAGTTGGTGAATGGCAAAGTGAAATTTAAACCGTGAAAGTCTGACTCTGTCTAAGAGGTATACCACATAGATTATGGCAATAATGCAAACGTAGAGAGCTGGAGAAAATGAGTGTTAAGATTCTGAAAGAATTAATAACATATAGCAAATAAAATATATAATGGGACCACAATCATACCATCAAAAATGACATTTTTCACACCCTATTAGACTCACAGCAACATTAAGGTGCTATTATAATCTACTGTCACATCTGAAAACACATGAAGACAAAGTCCCATTAGAGAGCCAAGTCACTCTATTTCCATGGAAGTAATAGGTAAAAATCTAATGATAGTACAATAGATAGAATTTTACCAACAGAAGAAAAGAAAATACAGAAGCAGTGCCATGTAGAAATCACCAGTAAGTAATGAGATTATTATCCAGCAGTATTTCAAGGCTTATAATAACAATGTTTCTGTCCTTTTATTACGGAGAATCAAAGAACAAATTTCAAAATCTTAAAATGAAAGAGAACCTTAGGTGATATTGTCCAGTTCCTTCACTTAATATGCTAAAAATTATACTAAAATGAGATTTTTGAGGCAAGTTGAGCACATACTGGGCATTAGATAAAAGTAAGAAATTTTTGGCAATTTTATTATGTTTAAATGTCATTGTTATTAAATCTTCTTTTAAGTTATATGTGCTAGAGTTATGTACTGAAATTCTTATAGATAAATTCATATGATGCCTGGAATAGGAGAGGTAAATATATGAAGAAGGAAGTAGTAAATGAAAAAATATTGGTGAAATGTTGATAATTTATTAAGCCAGATGTGATAAATATGCAGGAGCAATAAATGGTCTACTTTTGTGCATGCCTGAAAATTTCCATAATACCATTTTTAATTCTAACCTAAAAAAGGCATAAGGAAACAGTTTTTTTTTTAATGGCACATAAACATATAAAAAAATACATTCAGCCTCTCCTGTAATAAAAGAATTTGAAATTCTAAGATACCATTAAGAATCTACAATTTTTTTTTTTATTGCCAGTTGCTTGAGATTTTGCCAGTTGCTTGAGTGCTGATTAATGGAGAGTCTACTTACATGGGTGCCAATTAACTGAGAGTCTACTGTATATGGTTGGCAAATACTAAAAACCTTGGCAACATGGTCTTTTGGCAGGACTATAGAGAAGCAGACACTCTTATACATTGCTGATGGTACCACAGGTTGGATTGTGTCTACCAGAAAAAATGTTCAAGTCCTAACCACCCATACTTTCAAATCTGAGCTTACTTGGAAATAGGGACTTCACAGATGTAATCTAGTAAAGATGAAGAAGTCATACTGTCCTTATAAGAAGAGGAAAATTTGGGGGATGCCGGGATGCTCAGCAGGTTGAGAGCTCACTTTTCAGCTGCAGGGTCTGAGGATCCTGTCCTGGCCCCAGCCCGTGTGAATCCATGTGCTAAACTGGGATATGGCCCCTAGTTCAGAACTTGCTGTGGACCATGCTGTAGGCCCACAGCCCAGCCCCTGCCCTGTGCAGCCCCATACCGACCTGTGGAGTGAAACCATATAAAAAACTAATGACATACAACTATGGAGACTGCTCTGGGCCTTCCACTTCTTTCTGTCTGTCTCTGTCAGTCTCTCTCTCTGTAAAACAAAACAAAACAAAACAATCAAAATAAATTTGAGAAAGCCAGGATGACTCAGCAGGTTAAGCTCTTGCTTTGCAGCCCTAGGGACTGAGGATCGAGACTGAGGATAGAGTCCCAGCCTTGGCCCATGAGGACCCATATGCTGAACTGTGGTGTGCTTCCCATGTGGGAGGCCCCCAGTTTGGTTCTTGCCCTCCCAGCTCAACCCCTGGCTTGAGGGGGCATGCCTCCCATGTGGGAGGCCCCCAGCCCAGTTCCCACCCTGTGTGGCTCCCGCCCACCTGTGTGGAACAAATCCCTGTGGAAAACTGATGACATACAACTATGGAAACCACTCTGGGCCCTCCCCATTCTCTCCATCTCTATCTCTGTCAAAAATAATAAAATAAATCTTTTCATTAATAATACACACATACATACATAAATCTTAAAAAAAAGAAGAGGAACATTTGAGCATACATGCATGCACACACATAGGAAAAGTATACCATGTGAAGACAAAGGCAGAAGTTGTAGTGGTACATTTATAAGCCAACAAACACCAAAGATTGCCAGCAATCAAACCAGGACAAGGCATGGAAGGATCCTCTCTTTAGGTCTTTAGAGAGAGCAGGACCCTGCAAATATCTTAATAAAGACTTCTAGTATACAAAATTGTGAGAATACAGTGATCCCTTATTTTTCGCAGTTAATGGGGACCAGATCCTTCCGCGAAAGCTGAAAAACCGCGAAGTAGGATTTGCCCCTAGGAATTTTCATGTATGCGGGTACAAGAATGTTTTAAATATGTAAACAGTATTCATACTTTACTCATTTAAGACAAAAATTACAACAGTATACGTATTTACTTAAACGTGTCAGTGCTAATTAATAAGGTTAATTACAAAACTTTATACAGTAATAAACATTAATCAACATTGCTTTCTGAGAGAGGCAAAGAATCTTGTGTTGGTGGCGGAGGAGAGGCTCTCACGTGACTCGTAGAAGCTTCAGGCTCACTCGGAGACTCTTCTGCTGGAGGCGCTGACGGTAGAGTCGGGGGCTTTGATCATATCTAAAAGTTTCACTTTTTCGCTGATGGTCATCATCTTCTTCCTCTTGGGCGCCCCGGAGGAAGCTTTCGCAGGGGCACAGCGCTTAGGCGGCATTATAAGGGCTTAATTAATAAAAAAAGTTATCACTTAAACAAAACAAGTGATCGCCAACACAACACTAAAATACAGTATGCGAGACAGTCAACATCATGGACAAGACTGGCGAGATGCAACAAGAGAAGATGCTAGGTGAGGCTGCGATGATGCGCAGACAATCAACTCACAGGGATAAATCCACTCGTGCTCTCATTGGTCGATGTCGCAGCGGAAACCAATCCCGCGCCTTTATGAGAGCCCGTGGGATGGACTCTGAGTCAACTCATCTCTTTGTTTGACATGCAGGGATCCTTCTCTCTCGTGCATCCACATGAAATAACACTCTTTTCCGCCATGTGGCTGCCGACATGGTTGTATTTTTTCATTTTTATTTTTTGATGAATATTTTGGAAAAACCCGCGAAGCACTGAAGCCGCAAAACATGAAGCGCGAAGTGGCGAGGGAACACTGTACATTTATTTTGTTTTAAGCCCCTCAGTTTGTGTTAATTTGTTACAGCAGCCCTAAGAAATTAATATATACCTGTATGGTGGGGGATTTGGCAATATCTAACAAAACTATATATGTATTTACTCTTTGATTCAGGAATTTTACATACAAGAATTTAACCTGAAAATACACCTAAAAACACACAGAGAGAGAGATATGAGGTACTGAATGTGTTATTTGTACTAAATATCAAGTGTTCCTTCATTAAAAATTGGATGATTAAAATATATTTATACAATGGAGTAAATTTTAAAATTTAGCAATTAAAAATATAAGTAAAGAGCTCTGTGAAATAATATGGAGTTATTTGCATGACTTATTATTAAGAGATCATAGGAAGTTTTAAGACAGTATTTATAGTATGCAAATGTTTGTTTAAGAAAAAACAGAAAAATAAGAATATGAATATATACTTAATATTATAATAACATTTAATTTGCAAAAGGAAACAAATGAAGAGCAACCAGAAAGTAATTAAAGTGTTATCTAAACAAGATAGATGAGAATAAGGACTATATAAGTTTTACTTCTGAACCATGTTAATGCTTTAAACATTCAAAAACTGGAATTAGCGGAAACCAGGATGGCTCAGTGGGTTAAGCACTCACTTTGCAGCCCCGGGGACCGAGGATCAAATTCTGGCGCCAGCCTGTGAGGACCCTTATGCTGAACTAGGGAGTGCCCCAGTTCAGTTCTTGCCGGGTAAGACCCCAGCCCAGTTTCTGCCCTGTGCAGCCCCGTACCCACCTATGGAATGAAACTATGTGGAAAAACCAATGATGTGCAACTATGGAGACTGTTCTGGGCCCTCCCCTTTCTCTGTCTCTATCTCTGTATCTCTTTCTCTTTCTGTCAGAAACAATAAAAATAAATCTTTTAAAAAAAAGCTGGAATTAACTACAAAAGATTAGAATTAATTCTGAAACTGAATTTAAACAGGAAAAATTGTGTATCAAACTGATAACATACCACATAAAAACTTTTAAAAAGAACTAATTCAAGTAAATTTTGAATCCATTGTACCGACTATCACCCTCTATGGTAAATGTTACAAGCATAATGTCAACTGCAAAGGAATCTTAAATTCTATTTAGATTTGTTATCGGTAGTGTATTAATGTTGATATCTTTTTTTTTAATGATGATATCTTAATGTATTATAGGATAAAGCAAATGAATAAATACATTGATATTACTCTCACAGGAGTCTCACTATAGAATAAGAGCAATAAAAATATGGATTGGAGGAACAAAAGATAGTACCCTATAGTACTAGTATGAAAGTAAAGTAATAAGATTGACTACATATGTATATTTTCCTGCTAGCTCTGTCTACTTGAAAGGAACTAGACATAATGACACCACAGAATAGCAAGTAATATATCTGGCACATATATCTGGTTTGTAAACACCATTTACCAGTGAATGCAACCAGAAATTCTATGAGAAGTTGGCGGAATTCCATGTTTGAAGTGAGAAAAGACAAGGCAAGCCTAAAATATTATGTTACAGAGAATAAGTATTCTGAGGAACTCCTCAGACTCACTGCCCAGTGAAACAAAAATAACTGAAGGAAATTATCTAAAAAACAACAGTTCTGGAAATTGTCCTAAGGGCATATAGAAAATAAAGAAATATTTATTCAAAAAGAGCTACTAACACTTTGTAAAAACCAAGAGAGTATATGTAGCATTTATATGGGACATGTTCTCTTCTTTCCCCCAAAATCCCAATTCAGCTTGACATTCTGGGCCAGTGTGCCCAAGACTGCATGGTTCCCTCTCCCTCAGCTGCCAATCAAGACATATAATATCTTACACCAGGGCGGGTCATCAGCATTTTTTGTTACCGCCAACTGAGTCGAAGATGCTAAATTCTCAGTGAATGCAACCAAAAGTTTAGTTGATCCATTCTACTCAGTACCTACTCATAGGACAGATTTCACATGCAGCAGACCAAAAATATTGAGGTCCAAATTGTCTTCTTGCCAGAGTATTCTAGGTTTCAAATTAGGAGAAGCAAGCTGAGGTCAGAGGATAACCCCATCAAGCTCCCAAAATAGTGGCTCAAATATTTTACCCAAAGGGAAAGATAGTTCATAAAAACAGAGAGCTTTGAAATTTTCCCTTTAAAAAAAAACAAAACAGGATTTTATTTGAAATAAGGTGAAGAAATTCAAGCCTCAGAGTGCTCTCAAAAACAATAGCTCTTCTTAATTAAGAGCAATAAACCACAGGCCAATTTTAGTTCACAAGGAAGAAGCTAAGAGCCCTTCTGAGGTCAGAATAAACCTCAAAGATGGGCCTCAAAAACTACCTACTAAAGTTTAATTGAATCAGACTGTGGAGCAGTTTATGCCTGGGTCAAAGTGTCTAAAAAGAATAGAACACTCATCTGGCAATTAGTGTGGCCTCATACCTATCTGTGATAGCAAATGGGGAAAACAGTTTAACAGGAGAGCAGAAAAAGAGAAAGTCCCAGAGTAACCATGCACATATAACAAAGGCTGCAAGAGCAAAACCAAAAGTTTCCCACTATAGGGTATATAAAACTGAATAAAATAATCTATTCAAGTTTAAACAAATAAGCCAACAACAGAAACAAGACCCGGAGGCAATAGGAAATCCCTATATAAAGTGGTCCAGCTTTCAACAAAATATTATAAGACATGCATAGAAACAGGAAAGAGATGAAGGGGAAGCAGACAACAAAAACAGTGTGTAAAATGGCCCAGATATCAGATTTAACAAAGACCTCAAAGATGCCTTTAAAAATATATTCAAAGAACAAAAGGCAACCATACTTCAAGATGTAAAGAAAGCTATGGTGATAATGTCTCATCAAAAAGAGAATAGAAATAAAGAGATATAAATTATTTTTTTAAAGAATCAAATGTGGGGAAGCCAGGATGGCTCAGTGGGTTAGGCGCTCACTTTGCAGCCACAGGGACCGAGGATCAAATCCCGGCCCTGGCCCGTGCGGACCCATATGCTGAACTGGGGAGTGCCCCCAGTTCAGTTCTCACCAGAGTGAATACCCCCAGCCCAGTTCCTGCCCTGTGCAGCCCCACCCACCTGTGGAATGAAACTATGTGGAAAAAAACAATGATGTGAAACTATGGAGACTGTTCTGGGCCCTCCTCTTCTCTCTGTCTCTGACTGTATCTCTCTCTCTCTGTCAAAAACAATAAATAAATCTTTAAAAAAGAATCAAATGCAAATTCTGCTATTAAAAATATTATAAGGGATGCTGGGATAGCTCAACAGGTTGAGCACTTGATTTGCAACTGAGAGGTCTGGAAATTGAATCCCAGCCCCAGCCCCAGCCCATGCAAATACAAATGCTGACCTGTGTTACTCAACTGCTAACCACAAGGTTGGTGGTGAAGGTTTTTATTTCCCATGCAGTAGGCCCCCAGTTTAGTTTTGGCCTATGGAATGAAACTATGTCAAAAAACTAATGACATGTACTATGAAGACTGCTCTGGGCCCTCTTCCTTTCTCTGTCTCTCCCTCCCTCACCTTCTCTCAAAAAATAAAATAAATCTTTAAAAAATATATAAGATAAAAAAATGCAAATTGTGCTGTTAAAAAATAAATAAATGAAATGAAAAATTTACTAAAATGGTTCAACAATAGATTTGAATGACAAAAGAAAAAAAATCAGAAAATCCAAGGACAGATTAATAGAGGAAATATAATACAAAGAACAAAGAAAAATAAATAGAACTTTATGATTGAAAACATAAAATAAACAAAGAATAGCAGAAAACATACCTCAACCAAAAGGCTATACATGACAAGCCCACAATTAACAACACATTCAGTGTGAAAGTCTGAAAGCTTTTCCTCTAAGGTTAGGAACAAGACAAGAATTTCTGCTTTTGCCACTTATATTCAACATAACACTGGAAGCCCTAGCTACGGCAATTTGACAAGGAAAAGATATAAAGGGCATCCAAATTGAAAAGAAAAAATAAAAATCATATCTGAAATGACCTTATATTTTATATAGAAAACTGTAAATGTTCCACAAAAAAAAAAATTAATAAGAAATAATAAACAAATAGAAAGATATTTAGCTTCCTAGTATTATTAAAAAGAAATCAATGCAGTCAAGATGGCCATGTGAGAGGAGCTCTTGAAACCTCTCCTGGAAAGACAACAATTTAAACAACTAAAATTCAACCAGAAACTCCTTAAGCAATGCATAACCTTGGCTGAGGAACTCACTCATCACAAGAAAATACCTAAGCTGGAGAAATGGAGGCAGTGAGTGAGAAAGGGGGGAGCCATGTGGAAACTCACCATGGAGCGCGACCCGGAGACCCACCCAGTGACCAACCCAGAGGCTGACCTGAGTCCAGCAGAGGAGAGACTGACGGAGGTGGAAGCGTGGGGACGCAAGTCCAGGAGCAGAACGACTCTGGGTGGGTGAGAGGCTTGGAATGGACAGAGGCAGAGGCATAGACGCCAGAGTGTGGGGTGGACGGAAAAAGCGGGTGCGGCTGACAGTGGTGAGAGACCCGGGTAGGCATGCAGGGGGAGCAGCCGGGGCGCAGGAAGGGCGGCCAGAGTGCGGGGCAGGAGGCCGAGCAAGGCACCAGCAGCAGCCAGAGATCAGTGCAGGTGACTGGAGTGAAGATCGGGCTGCCAGCATGTGGGTCAGACGGCTGGAGCTGGGGACCCGAGGAGCGTGAGGCCGGCAACTGGAGCAGGAAGTGGGCATTCCGGTGGCTTGAGTGCGAGCACCAAGAGTGTGCTGGCGGCTGAACTGCAGAGTGGCCCTGGATGAGGTGGGTCCCCAACCAGAGCACTGCATGGCCTTGGACACAGAGCCTGGATGCCAGGAATCACCCTGCCAGCAACATCCAGAGCCTGCTTTCTATGAGCTGCTGCGGAGAAACCGCCATTACATTGTGATGCAAACAGACCTGCGCCTTTTCCAACAAACACTGCGCCCACCCCTCCAGCTGAAGCCAGCTGAGGGAAGCTGCCATTACCCTATGATGCAAACAAACCCGGCCTTTCCCAACAAGTCCCGCCCCCACCTTTCCTGCTGAAGCTAGCAGAGGGTTCTAGGAAAACTAAAGAACAGGCGTGGCAGCTTCTGACTGCAGTGAAATGTCAGAGGCATAAAATATCATTGCCCAACATACCTTCCCAAAGACAAGGCATACAGAGACCAGGGCAATGGAGTCAAAGAGAGGCCCACCTTTTAGGAACTGAGAAAATATTATAGGACACTGCAGAAACACCAGCTAGAAAGTAAAAGAAAGATTTCTTCACATCTACTGGGGGAAAAGTCCTCATGTTCAGGAAACAAAATGTTGCAACAGTAATGGATACCCTTGTGAACAAAGGTGCTCAGAAAGAAAGAGAAAAATCTCCAGAAAAGAAACTTGAAGATACAGAAATATATGAGATAACGGCACAGAATTTCAAGACTGCTATTCTGAAAACACTCAAAGAACTCAAAGAAAACTGGCAGAGTACACAGGGGAGCTAAGTGATCTCAGAAAAAATATTGAATCAATAAAAAAGAAGCAAATAGAAATTCTGGAGATAACACAGTAAAAGAAATGAAAAATGAAATAGATAGCATAGGAAGCAGAACTGACCAGATGGAAGAAAGAATTAGTAAAATCGAAGACAGAAATTTGGAACTGTCATAGAAGGAAGAAAAGAGAGACCTAAAAGATGAATGAAATAAAAGAAATATACAAAAACTATATGACTCCATTAGAAAGAATAATATAAGAATAATAGGTATTCTGGAGGGAGCAGAGGACAAGATAGGCACAGAGAATTTACTCAGACAAATAGTAAATGAGAACTTCCCAAATTTATGGCACAAACTGGAACTTCAAATTTAAAAAGGAAACAGAACCCCTAGCTACTTGAAGCCTAACAGACCCTCTCCAAGGCACATTATGCTGAAGATATCAAAGGTCAAAGGCAAAGAAAGAATCCTCAAGGGAGCCAGAAAAAAGAACACCATAACCTGTAAAGGAAAGCCCATCAGACTCACAACAGATTTCTCAACAGAAACTCTATAAGCCTGAAGAAAATGAAATAAAATGTTCAAAATATTAAAGGAGAAAAATTACCAGCCAAGAATCCTGTACCCAGCTAAGTTATCCTTTAGATATGAAGGAGGAATAAAGACCTTTTCAGACATACAGAAACTGAAGAAATTCTCCAGTACAAGGCTAATATTTCAAAAAATGCTAAATTAAAATAATCATCTAAAACCTTCCCAAAAGCAAAAGTGCATGACCAGATGGTCTCACTAACGAGTTTTACCAGGCATTCAAAGAGGAACTAACACCTATCCTCAAACTTTTCCAAAATAGTGAAGAAGAGGCAATACTTCCCAACTCATTCTATGAGGCCAACATTACCCTAATACCAAAGTCTGGCAAGGATGTCACACACAAAAAAAACTATAGACCAATATCTCTGATGAACACCAATAAAAAAAATTCTAAACAAAATGCTAGCAAATAGAATACAACAATGCATTGAAAAGATTATACACGATGATCAAGTGGGATTCATCCCAGGGGCACAAGGATGGTTCAAAATACACAAATCAGTCAATGTGATATACCACATAAACAAAACTAAAGATAAAAAGCATATGATCATATCAATTGATGCAGAAAAAGCATTCAACAAGATACAACATCCATTTATGATCAAAACACTTCATAAAATGGGTATAGAAGGAAAATACATCAATATAATAAAGGCCATATATGACAAACCCTCAGTGAATGTCATATTGAACAGGAAAAAACTGAAACGTTTTCTTCTAAAATCAGGGACAAGACAGGGATGTAACCTGTCACCACTGCTATTCAACATAATGCTGAAAGTTCTAGCCAGAGCCATCAGGCAGGAAAAAGAAATAAAAGGCATTCAAATTGGAAACAAAGACATTAAACCGTCACTTTTTGCAGACAACATGATCCTTTATATAGAAAACTCCAAAGACTCCACCAGAAAACTGTTAGGAATAATAAATGAATACAGTAAAGTTGCAGAATACAAATTCAATGTACAAAAATCTACAGCATTTTTATATACAAACAATGAAACCTCAAAAAAGACATGAGAAAAACAATAGCGTTTACAATCAAAACAAAACGATTCAAATATTTATGAATAAACTTAAAGAACGTGAAAAATTTATACACAGAAAACTATAACACACTAGTAAAAGAAATTGATATATCTCGAGGAAAAAAAGAGGGTGGCATGAGAGAAGAACACAGATAACTGCCTGGGAAGGGACTTGTAAATAGAGTGGAATCCATGGGAGAAACCCTGAGAAGCAACCTCAACTAAGAGAACCACACAACACAGAACAACACCCAAAGGTTAGAGGAAAAAGGGGAGAGCGGGAGAGGAAAGGGGAAGCAGCGGTACTGGGACAGAGACTCGGAGCGTGGCCCGGGGCTGGAAAAAACAAAGTGGGGTTGGGGGACTATGGTCAAAGTGGAGCTGGATCAAGAGCGGGCTGGAAGCCAAGAGCTAGGGAGTATGGAAGCCCCACAAGACTGTGGACAATTTAACATCCAAACTCAAAGGAAAGCACACAGTGCCATAATCAGATCACGAAGCCTAAAGTGGAACAGGGACTGTGAAGCAGGGCGGCTTCACTTCCCAGCAGGTGGGGTAAGAGTGGGGAATCAGCCCACAACAGCTCAGCACCCCTGATTTACGGAGGAGATTGACTGTGAGGGAGCGCCTTCTGAAGACAGGGTTCTTGGATTGAGGGCTGGGGCTTGAATGGACATAGCTGCATTAGATACGCTTAGAGTGAATTGGGCAGTCTCAACAGAGCCTCAGGCCCAGAGCTGCTGCCAGCTGAGCTGCGACCAGTGCACACAGGGCTTTCAGCACCCCGCCCACCGGGTCGCCCCAGCGCCACTGCCTGCGCGCCAGACCAGCTTTTGGCGCCCCCACCCACTGGGCTGCTGTGGCACCGCTGCCTGCTCACAAGCAAGCAACCGGGCCTTTGGTGCCCCACCCACCAGGCCACCATGGCGCTGCTGCCCCCGCGTGCAATTGGGCTGCCAACCGAGATGCCTCTGTACCAACGCCCGCACTCATGACTGCGCGGCCGACCGGGCCACGACAAGCCCCAGCCCATCAAAGCACTGCCCTGCGGGCACAGCTTCCATATACAATTGAAGGAGGGGCAGCCAGGCAGAGGAGACAAATACCGGAGATCCAGCACCTCGCCCACACTGAACCTCCAGCCCATCTGCTGAAAGAGAAATCCGCTATTGTGTCTCAGGCCCGCCCTAGCTTCTACTCACATGCCCCCACCCTCAACCATCCCTTCACTACCCTGCTATCTAACAGCTAAGACAGCAACCTGAAGTGCCCCAGGACACAGAAGCTGTCTGCTTCCCCCAACCCGCTCCCAAAATCTTCTTCTCCCACAACTGAGCCCAAAAGAAAAATAAATAAAGCCCATCTGATAGGCAAACCCCCAGAGGGAAAACAGACTCATGCCTAAAGGAAAAAGAGGCACATCAAACACAAATGCACACGTCAGAATCCAAAGCCCCTCCAGAAGATCAAGGGCAGTCTTTAGTAAAGGACCTTGCACACTTGGAATCAAATCTAAGTGAAACAGAATTCAGGGCTGCAATAATCAAGACACTCAGAGAGCTCACTCAATGCTGGCAAAGTACCCAGACACAGTTAAATGACGTCAACAAGAAATTTTCTGAGCAAAATGAGTACTTTACCAACAAAATTGAGAAGCTAGAGCAGAACCAAAAGGAACTCCTTGAAATGAAAGGAATCATGGGAGAGATGAAAAAAGAACTGACCAGCATAGAAAACAGGGCTGACCAGCTAGAGGAAAGGATGAGTGAAGTCGAAGATAGAAAAATGGAAATGTCACAGAGGGAAGAAGAAAGGGAAATGAGAATCAAGAGAAGTGAAAGAGCTCTACAAGAACTCTCTGACTCCATCAGAAAGAACAATATTAGAATAATAGGGGTACCAGAAGGAAGCACGATGAAACCTTCTCAGAGTCTACTAAAACAAATAGTGAATGAAAATTTTCCTAACCTGTGGAAAGAATGATAGCCCCAAATCTAAGAAGAAAGCAGAAGCCCTAATTACGTAGACCCTAGCAGATCTTCTCCAAGGCACATTGTTCTGAAGGTGACAAAAACCAATGACAAAGAAAGAATCCTCAAGGCTTCCAGGGAAAAACAAAATATAACTTTCAAAGGAAAACCTATCAGGCTGTCACCAGACTTATCAGCAGAAACTCTGCAAACCAGGAGGGAGTGGAGCCCAATCTTCAAAATATTAAAAGAGAGAAATTTCCAGCCAAGAATCAACTATCCAGCAAAATTAACCTTTAGATATGAAGGAGGAATTAAGGCCTTTACAGATATACAGAAGCTGAGGGAATTCTCCAGCTCAAAACCAGCACTTCAAGAAATACTGAAGGAGGCTATTTGACCTAAATCCAGAAATCAAAATAAATGGAGAAAAGTTAGGACAACAAAAAAAATAAAAAGGAAAGAAGTGGATACAGGATATCCTCATATATCAGTCATCACCCTGAATGTAAATGGACTGAATTCACCAATAAAGAGGCACAGAGTAGCAGACTGGATTAAAAAACAAAATCCAACCATATGCTGCCTACAAGAGACACACCTCAGCCACAGGGACAAACATAGACTCAGGGTAAAAGGATGGAAAACAATACACCAGGCAAAGGGCAGTCAGAGAAAAGCTGGAGTGGCCATACTGATTTCTGATGAAAAAGACATCAGAATAAAAATACAGTAAGACATAAAGATGGACATTATATCTTGATAAAAGGGACAACACACCAAGAAAACATGACACTCATCAATATATATGCTCCCAATCAGGAAGCACCAAAAATTTATAAAGCCACTACTAACAGATCTAAAAGGAAAATTTGACAAAAATACAATTATAGTAGGGGGTCTAAACACCCCCCTGACAACATTGGACCGATCATCCAAGCAGAAACTAAATAAGGAGATTGCTGCTTTAAATGATACATTGCAGGAAATGGACATAATTGACATTTACAGGTCATTCCATCCTACAACAAAGGGCTATACATTTTACTCTAGTGCACATGGAACATTTTCAAGGATAGACCATATCCTGGGACTTAAATCCAACCTCACCAAATTTAAGGGCATCCA
>PVKE010039350.1:0-15052 GCA_004027555.1 Craseonycteris thonglongyai
ATTTATTGTTTCCTTTCTTATTTGGAGGTCTTTAATCCATTTTGAGTTAATTTTGGTATATGGTGAGAGATCACAGTTTACAGTCAGCCTTTTGCATGTGGTTTTCCAATTTTCCCAGCACCATTTACTGAAGAGGCTTTCTTTCCCCCACTGTATATTTTTCAATCCTTTATCAAAAATAATCTGTCCATAAATTTGTGGGTTTACTTCCGGGTTTTCAATTCTGTTCCATTGGTCCATGTGTCTGTTTTTCTGCCAGTACCAAGCTGTTTTGATTACTGAGGCTTTGTAGTACAGATAAAAGTCAGGCAGTGAGATGCCCCCAGCTTTATCCTTTTTTTTTTTTAGGATAGCTATTGATATTCATGGTCTTTTGTGGTTCCATACAAATTTGATGATTTTTTTAATCTATTTTTTGAAAGAATGACTGTGGTATTTTGATGGGAATGGCATTGAATCTGTATATTATTTTGGGGAGTATGGCCATTTTAACTATGTTGATTCTTCCAATCCATGAATATGGAATGTCTTTCCATTTCTTTGTGTCCTCCTTAATTTCTTTTAAGAGTGTCTGATAGTTTTCAGTGTATAAGTCTTTCACGTTCTTTGTTAGATTTACTCCTAGGTATTTCTTTTTTGTTTGTTTGCAATGGCAAAGGGAATGGATCTTCTCATCTCTCTTTCTGAAGTTTCATTGTTGGCATACAAAAATGCAGTTGATTTTGGGACATTGATTTTGTAGCCTGTGACTTTACTGTATTTGTCTATTATTTGTAATAGATTTCTGATAGAGTCTTTAAAGTTTTATATATACAGGATTATGTCATCTGCAAAGAGTGACAGTTTAACTTCTTCTCTCCCGATTCTAATACCTTTTATTCCTTTCTCTTGTCTGATTGCTCTGACTAGGACTTCCAGAACTATGTAGAAAAGCAATGGTGACAGGGGGCATCCCTGTCTTGTTCCTGATTTTAGGAAAATAGGCTTCAGCTTTTCCCCATTCAGTATAATATTTGCTGAGGGTTTGCCATATTTGGCCTTTAGTATGTTGAGGCACTTTCCTTCAATTCCCATTTTATTCAGTGTTTTCATCATAAATGGGTGTTGTAGCTTGTCAAATGCTTTTTCTGCATTAATTGAGATAATCATGTGTTTTTTATCCTTTGTTTGGTTTATGTGCTGGATTACATTGATTAATTTGTGGATGTTGAACCATCTTTGTGCCCCTGGGGTGATTCCCACTTGGTCATGGTGAATAATCTTTTTAATGCATTGTTGTGTTCTGTTAGCTAAAATTTTATTTAAGATTTTTGCATCAGTGTTCATCAGTGAGATTGGCCTATAGTTTTCCTTTTTGGTATTGTCTTTCCCAGGTTTTGGTATTAGGGTGATATTAGCTTCATAGAAAGAGTTGGGGAGTACTGCATCCTCTTGAATTTTCTGGAGTAGTTTGAGGAGGATGGGCGTTAGTTCTTTTTTGAATGATTGGTAGATATCATTGGTAAAGCCATGTGGTCCAGGCCTTTTGCCTTTGGGCAATTTTTGGATAATTGTTTCATTCTCTACATTGTTGATTGGTCTGTTTAGGTTATCCAGATCTTCTTGGTTCAGTTTAGGTAAACTATATGTTTCTAGAAATTTGTCCATTTCCTTTTTTAAATATTTATTTATTTATTTATTTATTTAGACAGAGAGAGAGAGATACAGAGACAGAGACAGAGAGAGAACTGAACTGGGGGAGCTCCCAGTTCAGCATATGGTTCCACACGGTCTGGGGCCGGGATTTGATCCTCGGTCCCCAGCGCTGCAAAGTGAGCGCTTAACCCACTGAGCCATCCCGGCTTCCCCTCCAGTATTTCTTGAAATGCCAATCTTGTGCTGGAGAATTTCTTTCCTACATCCTGTCGGCTCTACTTCCTATGCTAGGTATTTCTTTTTTTTTTTTATTGCATTGTTTATTTATATTTACTTCTTTTTATTGTTTCAATTTTTTTGTTTGGTTATAGATTTCTTTTCTGAGATCATTTAGCTTCCTCTGTGTACTTCACAAATTTTCTTTGATCTCTATGCATATTTTCAGAATTGCAGTCGTCCCCTTGAAGTAGCATTTTGGCTTTATTTGTATAAACACCTAAAATGAGATTATTGGGTCTCTCTTTGTTCCTTGTTATAGACTTTATTTTTTGTTTCTGTTTTATTAAATTTATTGGGGTGACCTTGGTTAGTAAGGTTGCATAGGTTCCAGGTGTACAATTTTACAGTACATCATCTATGTGTTACATCATAAGCTCACCACAGAGAATCAGGTTTTTGTTTTTGTTTTTTCCATCAAAAAATTCCTACAAGACAATATAGAAGTAACTTCTCAGACATTACCCTTAGCAACACCTTCAATGATGTGTGTCCTCAGGCTAGGGAAGCAAAAGAAAAAATAAACAAATGAGACTATATTCAAACTAAAAGGTTTTTTTTTACAGCAAAAGAAACCAAAAATGAAGAGACATCCCACGGAGTGGGAGAAAATATCGCCAATGAGTCATCTGATAAAAAGTTAATATCCAAAATTTATAAGAAACTAATACAACTGAACACCAAAAAACCCCCAAACAATCCAATTAAAATATAGCCTTTGTTTTATAGTCTATTTTATCTATTATAAGTTTTGCTACCTCAGCTTTTTGTTTCTTTGTTTCCATTTTCATAAAATAACATTTTCCATCTCTACATTCAATCTGTATGTATCTTTCAATCTGAAGTGTATCTCTTGTAGGCAGAAAATTTAAGGGTTTTGTTTTTCTATCAATTCACCCACCCTATGTTTTTGTTTGGAGTATTTAATGCATTTACATTGAAAATAGTTGTTGATAAATTATAGTTACTGCTATTTATTATTCGTATTTTTAAATCTTTTCTTCCATTTTAAAGAAGTCTCTATAGCATTCCTTGTAATACTGGTTTAGTGGTGACAAACTTCTTTTAGCTTTTTCTTATCTGGAAAGTTCTTTATCAGTCTTTTGATTCTAAATGATACCCTTTCTGATAAAGTAGGCTTGGTTGTAGGTTTTGCTTTTCATCACAGTGACTATTTTCTGCCAGTCTCTTCTGGCCTACAAAGTGTTTGTTGAAAAATCAGCTGACAGTCTTAATGAAACTCCCTTATAAGTTACTGGTTGCCTTTCTCTTACTGCTTTTAAGGTTCTCTCTTCGTGTTTAACCTTTGCCATTTTAATGATAATGTGTCTTGGTGTGGGCCTGTTTGGGTTCATCTTATTTGGGACTTTCTACACTTCCTGGGTTTATATGTCTATTTCTTTCACCAGGTTAGGAAAGTTTTCAATCATTATTTCTTCAAATAGGTTCTCAATTCCTTGCTCCATTTCTTCACCTTCTGGTCCCTTTATGATGCCAATGTTGTTATGCTTGATGATGTCCCAGAGATTTCTTAAATTTTCTTCATGTTTTTGGATTCTTTCCTCTTTTTGCTGTTCTGATTGGGTGTTTTCTGCTACCTTATCTTCCAACACACTGATTTGATCCTCTGCTTCTTCTAGTGTGCTAGTGATTCCTTCTATTTCATTCTTCATTTTACTTACTATATTGTTCTCTTCTGACTGGTCCCTTTTTAAGTTACTATGTCTTTTATTTATGCCTGCTATCTCTTTGTTGATGATCTCACTAAGTTCCCTGAGCATCCTTATAACCAGTGTTTTAAACTCTGTCTGTGGTAGGTTCCTTGCCTTCACTTCGTTTAGTTTTTTTAGTTAGTTAGTTTGTTTGTTTATTCATTTTGTTTTGTTTTCTCCTTTCATTTGGGATGTATTTCTTTGTTTCCTCATTTTGGCTGCCTCTCTGTGTTTTTTTCTGTATATTTGGTAGAACTGCTTTATTTTCCAGTATTGCTGGGTATTTTTATATAGTAAGTGTCCTTTAGGTACCTGGCACGGTCTCTATGATCCCCTGCCCTAGGTGCTCCAGAAGTGTCCTTTGTGTGGGTCATATATGTCCTCCTTTGATCATTGAGCATTGATTGCTATTGGCACATCAGTGTGTGGGACTTACCCTTAAGCTCACAGACTGTGGGGTTGTCCACATCCACAGCTTGTAGGCTGCTGTGCTGGGGCTTTCCCCATCAAGTGGGATTCCCCCCAGTTGGCTCTGGTGTCTGCTGAGACCACCCTTTGTGTGTGTCACTTGTGGGGCTAATTTGGTGGTGCTCTTCTGTGGTCTGAACCCAGGCTTCAAGTGTGTTGATTCTGGAGCCTATTGGGAGGAACTGTGATGCAGGCCCACAGTCACTCACTGCCTGTGACTGGTTATGAACTACCTGGTAGGAGCTATAAAGCAATCCATGACAGGTCATTGCTTGTTCTAAACTTGGAGGCACATGGGTGAGGCCATGCTCTGAGCCAAGGATGTCTGCTACTAGCATCAGTTCTTGGGTAGCTTCACAACACACCAGGACACTCCAAGGCCTGCTGCCATGGCCATCTTCCTTAATTTTCAGCCACTGATAAATCGTTAAGTGTTAGAGAGTTGAGTAGGGCAGAGTTTCATTGAGGCACCACCGAGTGGAGCAAATGGAGCTTACTATACCAATTCTGATTCAGATTTGGCCATGGGCATGGGGAGAAGGCACAACACAGGTAAGATGGCACCCTCCTGCCAGAAACATGGTAGGAGGACTCCAAACAGAAAATGGTGGCCATCTTCCAGCCCTTGCCCCAAAGCCACACATCAAGTCTGCCCTCTATATTTCTCCAATGCCCACCAAGTCACCATCCCTATGACAAAGTCCAGAGTGAATCCCTGTGAAGGAGTCTATGCAGCCTTCTACCCCATCTAGGTGGCTGGAATCTCCACTGTTTTTTTACATCCAGATGTTGTGGGGGCTCCTCTTCCAGCACAAGTACTCTGAGATAGGGAGCCTGGTGTGGGGCTGGGCTCCTGTGCTCCTCTAGGGGGAACCTCTGTGCCTGAGATAGCCCTTTCTATTCTCAATCTCTACATGGAAATTTGGGACCATCCCATTTCTCATCTTCACCCCTCTTACCAGTCTCAACATGGCTTCTCTTTTATCTCCTTATTTGTAAAACTTCTGTTCAGCTAGACATCAGATGATTCTCCAGGTTGGTGGTTCTATAATTTAGTTGTAATTTTGATTTGTTCATGGGATAAAGCAAGCATAGCATTTACCTATTCTGCCATCTTGGATCTCCTCTCCTCTACTTCCCTATTTATTATTGTTTAAAAAATAAATCCACTTCTCTACATCATATACATTTCTACTAGATGTCCATATTCTCTGTCATATAGTCATTCCTAAACAGTGGTAATCACTCAAAACAAAAAAAGAATTTAAACTTAACCTATTCTGCAATCTAGAACATTCAGTTTTGCTGGAGGGATAACAGACCTGTGTTCCTCTTCTTTGCTGGGTATAAATACTTATTTTTGCAGGGAATCAGAGGCTGGTGAACTACTACATAGATTGAGAGAGGGACTCAACTATCCAACCTCCTATACCTTGGAGAAATATCTAAAGTCAGATTTTCACAAAGTCCTAAGTTTTTCAGTCAATAGATATTTATTGAGCAGCTACTCTGTATGACCCAATTCTGGGCATAACATTGATGAATCTATCAAGAAGCTTACCTTTCAGTATGGGAGAGACAAACAAAATAAAATTCTATGTATGGATAAGTATGAGGAAAATATAAAATGAAATAATTGCATTAAATGCGGCAGTAGTAAGGCCTTCTTAGATGGAATGTGAGGGAAGACTTATATGAGAAGGTATAGTAGTGATTAATCCTATATAACAAAACATCCCAAATTTATTAATAACAGTTTAATTTTTTTTATCCTATCACATGATTCTTGTTAGATAAGAATTCAGTAATGACTTAGGTTGATAGTTATATCCTAGGATCTTTTAGGAAACTGCAGTCCTTTGAACACATGACTGGGGCTGTAGAATCTGCTCCCATGATAACTCACTCCCACAGTTGTTGTCAGGACACCTCAGTTTCTTCCCCCATGAATCTTTCCATGAAGGAGTATGAGTGTCTTCATTACATGTTGACTGGTTTTCCCCAAAACAAGTGATCCAAGAGAGCAAAGCAGAGCAGCAATATACATTATTTCTTAGCCTTGAAATTCATGTATTATCATTTCCTATACTATTGGTCACACAAATTAATGCTATCATACCATGGGAGGAGACTGCTACAATAATGTAAATACCAGGAGATAAGGGGATCATTTGGTGTAGTATATTGGATGCTGGCTACTGCAGCAAGGGATAATTGAACTGAGGCCAGAAAAATTAAAAGGAATCTGCTACAATAGATGTGGACTTGGGAGAAGGATATTCCAGTTGGAGGGAATAGCCATTCTTATAACACTGAATCAATAAAATTTGGTGTTTTTAAGAAATGAACATAAGGCTAGATTAAGTGGAAGAGTGGTATAGGACAAGTTCAGTGAGCAAGTGACAGATTACATAGGACCTTGTAGGAGTTTGGAATATATTCTGAATGCAGGGAGAAAGTGTTGGAAGGTTTTAGGCAGGAGAGTAAGAAAAACTGCATGACTACATGTTGACCAAAAGTATGATTCTAAGAACTATTAACCTCAAAAATTTATAATATGAAAGGGAATGAGTTTGACTAAGAATGTGACCTTTACCCTGATGATCAGAATGTTCAAACTCATATGAATATGAGATGTATATTTTATCTAAGTAATAGAACAAAAATAATCCTGGGATTTAAACATGAAGAGTGAGCTTCTCTGACTTTGCCTTGACTTCTGGTTCTGTCATCAAAAGGAGGCTCTACTTCTGACCCTGACCATTTCTAGTAACCAAAATCCACAGAGAATTTCAGACAGGAATATCTCTAGGAGGTATTTTTCAAATGTCTCAAGGGCCCAGTTACATTTCTGCTCAAGCAATTGTATATTCTCCTTGTTATTTGCCAGATAGAGTGCCATTCATTTTAATTTCTTCAGTTCTTTTTTTCTGCTGTAGAAAGGCAAGCTTTAACTTATTTTTAGAAAATTAACTCAGACATAAAAAAAATAGCACTTTCTTCTTTTTATGGTGTCACACCCTCCTAGCTCACTGGCCAGTGGTGAGTCTTGCTCTTTATAAAGCGGTTCCAACCTCCAGGGAAAATGCAGTCTTTATTTCAAATGATTATTCTGCTCTGTTGCACTGTGCAGGTGCTGAGATTCTGGCTCTGGTTCACTGACTTGAAGAAAAAATATATTCAGGTTTTCTCCTAAATACCTGTCATGCCTCTCAAAATGTTTTAACATTAGAATGTAGCACATAAAAATGTTCAGTCTCTAATCCTGATCATGTGTGCAAAATTAACCTTTTCTCCAGGTCTAATGGTTTGATGTGACATTCTTATCTCTTCCCTGCTTACATTTCTTTCTTTTTGCTTTAGAACAGGAACACTTGCGCTTTTTAGAGACTCTTACATGATATACCAGCTTTTGCAATATGAATCTACTAAAATGTGTCTTTCTTATTAAAAATATTCTCAATAGTTGAACTGTACCTGAATTATAGAATTGAAAACAAAATCTTGGTTCACTCTCCACCTGTGCCCACATCCTACACTGTTATTCACTGATAAGTATACCAGGTACTTTCCTATCTTCATTCCTTTGCACATGTGGTGTGCGCTGTCTCCAATGTCCTATACTGTCTCTTCTCTCACGGATTTTATGTCTTTTTCAAAGTTCAAAGCAAATATCACGTCCCATGAGAAGCCTTCTCTGGTGCCTATAAGCAGATCTAACTCCAATTCTCACCATAAACCCACACTAGGACATTCAGGTTCCTTTAAGGGCATCATGTTCTAAGTACTATAATTGCTTAAATACATAATTCATTCTCTAACATTCCATCAACTCTGTACATTTTATCTTAACCAATCAGCACAAAGTATTTAAAGAATCTTTGTAAAGTATTTCACGTTTCTGAGCAAATTTGCTCCTGTGTCATTTGCTCATCAGAATCTTGTAACAGCTTCAAGAAGAGAAACAACTACTGGGTGATTGATCTCAAGGGATTTTAAATGCAACAAGATACAAAGTAATTTTTGTCTTTTCTTATATAACCTGGAAGCTTTGATGGCAACCACCAGAAAGGTATGAGGTTCATTATATTTATGTGATGATTGTTCTTATCATTTATCACCCACTGGGAATATTAGCAAAAACAATACAAGTCCAACTTCTGTCATGTCCATTTAGATTGTATGGCAGAAAATAAGTGCCCACTGGGCATTCAGAAGGTAAACATAATCACCCAAAAGAGCGAGCCTTGGGCCTTAACATAGGATGCAAGCTGTGGAGTTTTAGGTCACTGGAGGGGTGTGGGGGAGGATGGCAGAAATGATGAATAGGATCTGAATAAGGAGCCTACCTGGGACTCTAAAATCTCTCTGTGGACAGGGACAATGACAGGAGGAACTACAGTTAGAGTGCTTAGGGAGATTATACCCACCTGTGCATTTGTTTATTTATTTATTCAATAATCATCTACTAAGCGCTCCCTATAGGCAGCCACTCTGCTGGGTTTTGGAGGTGCAGTGATGAATGAGACAGAAGCAGATACTGCCCTCATGGTATCTCCAGTCTGGAAGGGAAGGCAAAAATGATTACATGAATAATTTGTTTACTATATTTTTGATAAATTCCATAAAGCAATCATGTGGAGTGTGAGAGCATATAATAGTAGATGGGGTGTAAGCTTGGTGGGAGTACTTAGTTGAGTCTTAAAGGATAAAGTAGCCAGGAAAACACAGTGTGATGGTGGAGGGAGAAAAGTGCTCCAGGTGAATGTCATGGGTCTCAGGGCACTCCCCTCTGGGAATTCGTCATAAATGACCAACAGGGTTAACTTTCTTTCTTTTTTAAAAAGGTGTGAGTCATGTAGAATTAACTTTTGTCATTTGGCATGACTCATTTTTTTTAGGGGGAGAAAAATATAACATTCAAAGGATTAATATTTTGATTTTGTTCATTAATAAAAACATAGAACACAACAAAACTTTGTAAATTTATGCTTCTATACTCACTTTACCAATTATGGAGAGAGTTGGGAAGGGAGAGAAAGATAGATAAAGGAGGGAGATGAATCTCAAGGAATTACTAGAGGAACAAAGGCACAGAAAGAGAAATAAAATAAAATGTAGTAAAGTGAGCATCAAGTTTCAAACCACTATCTTTTCTCATTCCCTCATGATATAAAAATTACTAGGTTACTTTATGTTTGCAGCCCTTAACCTTTCTTTATTTCAACAGCTTCAAATAAATTTTTCTCCAGGATTCATGCCTATAATCCATAATCCTGAGGGCTGGATAAAATAAAGGCAAGAGTCCAGACAAAGTTTAAGTCACTAGTGCTTTGCAGTGCAATGCAAAAGGGTGAGCTGGGGTTCTGGGTTTGGTTATAGGAGGCTCCTTAGGCTTGAGAGGTCTGGCAGGCCTCAACCACTCCTGGTGTTGGAACCTTCCCTTTCTCTAGCCAGCAAGGGGACAAGCACATCAAGTTGATAGATACTAAATGATAAGGTAAGTTATTTATCTTCAAAGGGAAAACAGGGTGTAACCTCAGTTAATAATATAATAGCTGTGACAATTTGGGATTTCAATGGTATGGGTCACTTGAATTTAGAATATAGGAGTAAAGAGGTGAGAGAGAAAAAGTGAGACTAGTCACTGGTTAGGAGAGGTGACAGAGTGAGGAAAGAACTACAACAGTAATATTCAATTAACCCAGACAACTATTGGACAGTCACATATTTTTATGAAAACACACAAGATGTTGTGTTGTTAATGTCACAGAATTTGTGCATGATGTTTGAGCCCTCATGAAAGACTTATGGATAATCCTAGACTACATATCATGGAGGAATGAAAGCTATTAAAAGAGGCTTGAACATCTTTTGAAAACAAATGTTTGAAAACAAATGATGGGTGAGAAAGCGTTGGAAATAAAGTTAGTAAAACTGGAATCAATGATATCTTGAACTTTAGTTAACCTGATGTATGCAATCAGTTGGGACAATAAAATAATAGCTCTTTAGCACACACAATCAAACATCCCAAAATAGCACCCGTTTCAAAGAAGGTTTTTAAAAAGTCAGTCTTACTAATTTACAATTCTATCTTTTATTCACATGATTGTTTCTTCTAGAGAAGGTGAGGGTAAACAAGCTAAATAGGCTGCATGAGGAATTTAAATTAATGTCAGAAAGATAAACCAGATTAACAGTCTGTGTGGCTACTGTAGAACACCTGGGTATTGTTTTGTTCAAAAGAAGTGAGAAATCACAAAATAATAAGGTTTATGTTTTTAAAATGCATAAGATATTTTGCAAGTAATAGATGAGAGTGGCTTTATTAATCTTTATATTTTTTCTTTGTGTCACAAAAGTTCTAATTTATCTTTTCCTTTAACTTGTATTAAAACATTCATGATCCCACACTTAGATTTAAGAGAATTCAGTGGGTGTTATATACTCACAAAAATATCTTTGTCATCCAAATTAAATGTATTTCTTTGCTAAAACAATTTGTGTAAGATTTAAACATTTTTTTCCTCCAGTTCTTATGAGAAATTGTACACCCACATGCAACCAATATGTTTCTAAGATTATTTTTAAATTTGGCATTAAATAGATTTTCAAAAATATCTGATCATAGAAATACTCTGCTTTTGGATATAGAAGATGAAAAATGGAATAATTTTATAAGGTTGGGGGGAAAGGAAGGCAAAAATGAAGTTTAGGGAAACCTAGAGTGCTGTGATGGGTACACGCAGCTCTGAAATATACCTGTCTGGATTCTTACGCAGGCTCTGATCAAGGGTTATGTTGAGTGAGTCACCCAAACTCACCTAATCTCAGTTTCCTCATCTGCAAAATAGTGATAATAGTTTTCATCTTATAGGGGTTTTATAAGGATTAAATAAGTGAATGTGTATAAAGCTCACAAACACTGCACATGATGCAGCCTCGTCTTTTATGACTTCTTTATTATAGGTAACCCCCATCTAACATGGTTGTTAGGTTCCTAAAAATGCTGTTATATTCGAGTTATATGAAACAAAGAACTAGTACAAAAAAAGGGGTTAACTTCCAAAACTTAAAAAAAAGACATACTATTACATTTTTATAATTAAGAGAAATATCTTTATTAAAGCAATTTTCACCAAAAGTATAACATATTATTATGTATTAAATAATATTTTCTTCTTCATCATTATAAGCACTATTAACCAAAGGCATTTTATTTTTGACAAGATATCTTCATCCTTTGAACTTTCTTCAGCATTATCTTGACTTCTGTCCTGTTCTTTTTGCAAAGCAACAACAAAAAACAAAAAAAACTGTTATTTTAGATTGCTTGCTTTTAACTTAGAAATCTTTAGAAATTTCATTATATGGTGTTAAGCACTTGTGAAATTTTCCAATTGTGTACCTCTTTCAGTGGAAGGATCTTCATTTAGAAAATATAGCTTCAACTGTTTGGCTAAGTTTAAACCTTTCTTTATGCTTTTTAGAGTAAAGTGTTTAACTACTTCGTTTTCACCTGTGCTATCATATCATCCCCTGAATTATCTTGGTGTATTCCAGATGCATTTCCACCTAATGTGCTTCATCAGTTTCTTCTTCCCCCAGGAATTCTTGGATATCTTCTACAGTCATACTGTCAAAACCTTCCCCTCCTAAAGACTTAGCAAGTTCTGTCTCATCCATTGTATTTTCTGCTGGCTTGATTAAATTTTTACTCTGAATTGACTCTGGCAAGCATGTAATGTCATCAATTTTATTTTTTTGATGGAAGAATTTATGAGATTAATATAGTCCAAAATTGTAAAAAGTTTCCGTGCCTCCATGACTTTTATAGATTTGTCGTCATCTATGTTATTCAGGGATTTTTCTAATTTTGAATGAGATATCTTTTGTTCTTAAAAGCCTTTCTTATGTTCTGTGTTGTTTTGGGATTTCCCTAATTTTGAATGAGGTAATTTTTGCTTTTAAAATCTCTTATTACACTCCGTGTTGTTTGGGGATTCCCCTAATCCTTGAACCGTGTTAGAGTGAAACTGTGTTCTAGGGTCCCATGTTGTACGAGGGTTTTCCCCAGGTCTTGAACGGTGTTGGAGTGAAATCGTGTTATAGAAGTGCTGTGTTATACGGGGGTTATCTGGGTTTCCTTTTAAGAGGAGGCTATTTCTGTAGTAATTTGGAAACTTTCCTTGGGTTGCTTAATGTGATGATGGTAACATCATTTAATTTTGTTTTCTGGGTACATCAGGCAGTACAGATGACGGGGGAGATAGAGACCACTATTGTCAATATGAATTCCCCTCTTTGCTTTCGAGAGGGGCACACCATCCTATAATGTGATTTTCTTTCTTAGGTTTTGATCCTTTTCTTTGTCACTTTTGCTTCCTTTCCCTTCCTTGCTACTTCAGAATCCTAACAATTGGATCCAAGGTAATTACATTTATTGTTATGGACTAGAACAAGGTGTTGGCAGTTAGCTCAAATGAGAAGAGGTAAGAGGGTTTGGCATTTGTATCTGGGACGCTTACTTTCTCAGCTCACTCTGTGGCTCTTGTAATATTCGTACACACCTTATTTTTTGACTTTCTGGGATTATACTAAAATCAATATTCAGCTTTGTGTCTCTCCTCTATGCAGAACAGTAAGTGCTGTAAAGGATAAAGAAGGTAAATAAGTCAACATTACTTAGCCTAAGAAATGAGTGATCACAACATGTACAATATTAACTGACAATTCTATGAAGATTTTCATGAATGCCATAGGAATTATCGTTACTTGATAGAACCAAGATTGTCCCTCTGTGGTTACCAAATTGTTGTTACCAGAGAGAAACCAAGTGCTGGCTCGTGCTGCCTACACCATTCAGCCAGTAGACCCACACAGGAATTGGGTTGTAGAGTAAGTATTTATTGTCAGAGCGCCAGTGACCTGAGAAGGCCATGGGTTTCTGCTCTCAAAGACCACCTGTCCCCTCCAGCCACATTAATGCAGTGACACCAGAGTTACTGCTGTGCCTAGTGGGTCAAGCTGCTGCTCCCTGCAAACCAAACTTCCACGTCCCAATTGCTCCCCTTCGCTAACCAAACCACGTCCCAAGCTTTGCCTTGCAAACCAAATCTTGTGGCCCGAGCTCTGCTTTTTGCTGCTGTACCTTGAAGGTCAAGCCAGCTGCCACTACCCAAGCACCTCTCTACTGTTCTGTCTTGGGGGGGGGGTCAAGCCTTCTGCTGTGACCTAAGGGTGTGACTACCCTTCTGCTCCTCTCCTCCCCACCTCTCTGCTACTCCTGCTTCTCCCTTCCTTTTGTTTTATATCCCTACCTGGAAGGCAGTAGGAGGGTTCTTCTGTCAATTATGGCCCATTATCAGCAATTTCCCCCACCTATGCTAGCTTGCAGCTCTTTCTCAGTTGTGGTCAATGAACGCCAATTAAGCCTATGTCTCTCAGACCCTAGAACCTACTTCCTGAGGGTAAGGATATTCATTAGGTGCCTTGATTTATGGCTGCCCTGAGCAGCCTCCTCGGTCTACAGCCACTTTCCTTCTTCACCTGTGACTTTATGGCTCAGAAAACTGAAAGATGAAAGATACCATTCTAAACCCAGAAGTCTTTATGACACTTATCTTATTCTAGCTCATGGTTTTGGAAGTAAATTTTAAGCAAAATAAAGTCCTTGAGTGATAGTGCCGCCTGCTCATTTTAAAATTTAATCTTACAGAATTAACTGCCCCCAAAAGGAAAATAATATATACAAATTTGGTCATTGCAACTTAAAAAAAATGGTTTCCAATTGTATAAGCAAAGTAAATGAAGATGATTAGAGGAAAGTTAACTAAGTTACAATATCAATTAAGTGAAATAAGATGTAGCCATGAAAAATGGTAATTATAAAAATACTTATGATGTTAAGTAAAATTAGAATTATAGTAGTTTTAGAAAGAAGAAAAAGGGATTTAAAATAATGGCAGTCAGTCTAAATTGTGGGATTATAGTGAATTTTTGCTTTTTCCAACTTTTCTTACAGTGATTGAAGTCCTTATAAATGTAGTTTTAAAACTGAGGACGTTAGGTACTCAAGTACATTTATTACCACCAAGAACTTTAATTTACAAACCTATCATTGTAAGTAGCCTACAGCTTTTTTTTGTTTTTCTTTTTCTTTTAATATTATTATATTTTATTGTTAAATTTAATGGGGTGACATTGGTTGGTAACAATTAGATAGTTTCCCGATGTACAACTTCACATCACATCATCCATGCATCGCATTATGTGCCCAGCTCCCACAATCAGGTCCCCCTCCAACCCCATATATCTGGTGCCCACTCCCCCTCCCCCACAACTTTCCCTCACCCCTCCTCCATTCTCTCCAGGTAACCACCAAACCATTGAGTGTGTCCATAATGCTGGTGTCCTCTCCCACCTCCCCTCCCTTTCTCCCTCCCCCTTCCTCCCCTTCCCTCAGGCAATCACCAAGTTATTGAGTGTGTCCATAGGTCTCTGTGTCTTTGAAACTTTCAGTTTTATATTCCACCTATAAGTGAGGTAATATTTTTTCGGATTCTTTCATTCTGACTTATTTCGCTTAATAAGATGTTCTCTAGGTCCATCCATGTTGCCACAAATGACTGTATTTCATCATATCTTATCGCTGAGTAGTATTCCGTTGTGTAAATGTACCACATCTTCTTTATCCAGTCATCTATCGAAGGGCATTTTGGTTGTTTCCATGTTCTGGCCACTGTGAACAGTGCTGCGATGAACATGCGGGTACAACATCTTTGCAGATTAAGGTTTTCAGGTTTTTTGGGTAGATGCCCAGTAGAGGGATGGCTGGGTCATATGGTAATTCCACTCGTAATTTTTTGAGGAATCTCCATACAGCCTTCCATAGTGGTTCTACCAGTTTACATTCCCACCAGCAGTGTATGAGGGTTCCTTTTTGTCCACAGCCTCTC
>PVKE010039351.1:0-15052 GCA_004027555.1 Craseonycteris thonglongyai
ACAGATCTGCCACTGCAAGCTGAGCCGACTTTCAGGCTCCAAACAAGCAGAGATTCTGCGCCCTGGTGCCTTCCTCAACAGCTCTTACTCAGTGAGGAGAACTTCCCTTCTGTATTGTATTCAACAGACTGATAAAAGGATGTTGTATTTTAGTCCAGGGATCCCCAACCCCTTGATCCCAGATTGATACCTTCTGTGGCTTATAAGGAACAGGGACACACAGCAGGAGGTGAGTGATGGGAAAACTAGCAAAGCTTCATCTGTATTTATAGCTGTTCCTCATCACTCCCATTACCTCCTGAGCTCCACCTCCTGTCAGATGAGAAGCAGCATTAGGTTCTCATAGAAGCACATATCCTTTTACAAACTGCACACATGAGGGATCTAGATTGTGGGCTCCTTATGAGAATCTAACTCCTGATGATCTGAAGTGAATCTAAGGCAATGATGCTACTGCTGGGGAGCAGCTGCAAACACCGATTAACATTAGCTGAGAGGTGTGACCGTACAGAGACCATAAAAGATCAGTTGCTTGCAGACTCAAATCAAAACCCTACCAGTGAGTGGCCAGTGACGATTAAGCTGCATCTGGTAGCAGGCTTTATAGTGGCAAGTGAGTCATATAATACAGAATTTCATTTTGGATTACAATGTAATAATAATAGAAATAATGTGCACAATAAATATAATAAGCTTGAATCATCCAGAAACCACCCCTCCACTCCCCAGTCTGTGGAAAAAAGTCTTCCATGAAATTGGTCCCTGGTGCCAAAAAGGTTAGGGACCACTGTTTCAGTTTATCGAATGGCCCATAGAAGTTTTACCTAGAACCTGCAGTAATACAAAAATGAGAAATTGCTGCATTTTACAAACCAACACTTTTCCTTTATTCTTATATTTAATTTTTTTTTCCTGTATACTTGTATTTCTAATTTAGCTGGATCTCTAAAGATCCAAAGAGTAGTCACAAGGTAAACCCATCTGGAGTGCTCTCCTTCAGACTCTAGAATTGAATCGCTAGCACTGGCTTTTCATTCCAGGTTTCTCTTACTCGTCGGACCCTACAAAGCTTTCAATGCCTTCTACCGAATCTTTATATGTCTAAATCCTGTATGTGAGACAGAATTTACATTTTCCCTCCTCTCACCTCACGGGGAGACGTATAGGAAGCTATCTTCACAGATAAATCGCGAGGAAAGAATGGTGCATGTCCTCATTCGACAAATGAGTCCAGTCTTGTCTCTGGCCCAATTAGTGCATGTTCCAAAACTGAATGTTGCTATGTGAATTTATTTGCCTTTTTACTCTGAAAGCATTGAGATTGTATTGCTATTTTAGAAGAAAGCTAGTATCAAGCAAAATTTCTTGAAGGTTGCTCACCCTTCCCTAATGGTAGGTCTAATTTCATGTAAGGCAAAGATGAAATATGCACATCTCATGTGGAAATAATCATTTTCAGAACTGAAACCAAATTAAAAGAAAAAAATATTTAAGTAACTGCTCATGAGAGATAATCCTTTAATGCATTAACTAGCTGACAACCACAAATGAAACACTAAAATTTGCAAGTATTTTTAAAAAAACAACAGTATTTTATTACTTCTATAATCTCTTTTAATTTTCATCCTAAATTTCTATCTTTAGAAATTAATTTTAAATGGCATGTAGTAACACCTAAAGTCTTGAAATATAAGTTCCACATTAGAAATGGTATTTTCTAATTTCTAATGGACTAAAGCACTTCAAAATCCACAGATGTAGGGGAAAAAAAACTAGTAAAGAAGCAGGAAAGGAAAATGCATTCAATCCTTAGGAGTATAATCATGTCCCAGACAGTGACATGCAAAAAAATTCTCAGGATGTTTTAGGAACAACTTTTAAGTAGCATTTCATTAACAGGCTAGAGTAAGTTATTCAGTTTCATATTTTCAAAAACTTTTAGCATTTATATTTCGCCTTAGTGACAGCACAGTGAATACCACCCTCCAAAGAGACAGAGTGATACACTCAGTGTTATAAAGGACAGTCATTTTGCAATTTCAGATTAGGTCAATAAGTGTTTTACCACGTAAGTGGTTTTCTTGACAGAAATTCAATAATCACTTGTTTAACCCGGATTGTACACTGTGGGGTTGTCTAAACCTTATAACCTGTCTAGTGAGATGAGTAAGCTAGGATATATACCTATTAACCTTGCTTTTTTTTTTCATGACCCAAAATTCAAGGAGGAAATATTCATATTTTTATATGTATGGAAGAATATATGTCCAGTAAACTTTTTTCATAAGATTTATTTTTTATTGTTTTTGACAGAGGGAGAGAGAGTACAAGAGAGAGGAGAGTATGTCTAGTAAACTTTAATGAGAAATAATTCAGATAAAATTTATTCTGATTTCCTAGCTGCTATATCAATACATAGTTTCCAAATTAGAAGGAGCAGTAGATATTAAGAAAATCAATAATTTTATAAATAGCAAGCTGCAAAGAAATGTTCAAGGAAAGATGAGTTTTGTTCCATTATCTATAATTGGAAACCTAGGAAATTAGCTTTGTGTACAAGATAACTTTATCTTTTATAATTATATATTAGCCACAGAGTACACATTTATATTTATTATCTTATTTTGTTCTCACAGAAATGCTATGGGAATGGCAAGACAGCTAGCTGTTTTTGTACCTACTTTATGGAGGAGACTTAGGTCAAATGGCTGGAAAGTAGAATATTCTTCTCCAAGACTCTTGTTCTTCTGGGAAGGTAGAGTTTTCTACTATGAGGATATTGCACAGACGTGAATACTCACTCTAAATGTAGTCTGACAGGTGCATTAGAGAAAGCTAAGAGTCTCTCCCTTGTACTAGATTAAATCAAAACACTCTGTGATTGCCAATAATTAAACCAAAAATAGATTTTTCAATAATGATAAATGAAACATTTCAATCTAGACTAATTATCCTCTAGAAACAGCAAAGATGTTATTATTGCACAATTATTATTTATAAAAACAGAGAGAATGTCTTCCAAAATAAATATATATAGCATGTATGTGTAATATATATTGGAAAGTAGTAAACATACTTAACATCCAATATTTTTCCAAAGAAGTAAAGGAGTTGTTGACAAAAATAAATATTTGAAAGAGAGTGTTGTTGAAAATTTTTGAAACTGTATTTCTATACCTTTTATTTTGGTTGTTCAGAACCAATAAAGCACTGTTTTATGTACATAGTAATAGAAAATTAAAGCAGTTATTTTTTATAACTGACTTGCAATCTCTGTAAAATTTTAAATAAATACTAATCAAAATACCTGAAAGAAAAGTGCTAGAACATATATGCTTCTAGATGAATCATTAATAATTTTAATAAATACTTCTATTCCGTGTAGGTCACTAAAGTAAAAGAAGAACCCTCCCTTTTGCCAAGTTTTAACCCATTATGAAACTATATGTAATGTGATATTGCTGTTTTAAAACATGCTTTTTACTAGACAATTGACAGTTACTCTGTGATGATATATGGAAAAAAAAGTCATATATAAACTATATTCTTTTACTTGAATTACACATATGGTGTACTACTTTATTCACTTATCAAAACTTGGGTCTAAAACTTGTTAAGTTTTAAATCAATTATATGTATTTAAGGATGTTAATGGAAAGTAAGTCATTTTAGTGTGTATATGTTATTTGCAATGGTGGCAACAACTGTACATAATCAAATGTATTTAGTTATTAACATTTAAATCAAATAATTGTATAACAACAAAAAATTACCAAACATAGCCTTTTAATGCTTGAAGAAAATTTAATAATACCCTAAATATAAAGGAATAGGCTTCCTGCAAAATGCATTTGTTCATCAAGGTCACAGCAAAAAAAAAAAAAAAAAAAGTTTGAAAGAATTAAACACATTCCTAATCACATAATTTTCTACTAAAGAATGACTTAAGCACCACATGGAATAATGTCCACCATTAATTTTTTATTTCCTTCCAGCCAAGTATAGATATTTAAATGACCTAAGTGCTGGGATATAATTTTGTATCTTCTGTCCTGTCATAAAAACACAAAAATCAATAATACCTTTAAGATTGGGAGAACCTCTGTCTTAAAACTTTATTACCCATTAACTGCTAATGTTTGCTTGTCAGTACATTTTAAAGTCTTGCCCTTGATCTCTTTCATCTTCACCTATTTCCTGTCCTACACACTCCACTGCTCACAAACCCACCTATCCAGTTACTGCTCACCACTTTCTCCTGCCCTCCATGACTTCTCGCACTTGAGGAAATTTCCTCAGCCACCATAACTTTCCCCTGGGTTAATATGGTTTACTAGTGATAAGTAGTCATGAGCAAATGATTTTCAACTATTTTAAATTAAGGGAAAAACATTTTAAAGCATAAACTCTGAAAGCAAAGTTTATAAACAGTGCTATAGTTTACACTTCACCAAAGGTAGATTTACAGCACACGATACACCACCACGTAGTGAAACCATCTCACTTTATCATCATGTCAGTTACTACCATCATTGATGTTTTTTTGAGTAATTCATGATAAAATGTATTAATGACTACAGAATATAAACCATTTATAAATAAAATAATTCTGAAATTACCTACTTGTATAAAAAATGAAAAACAAATTACAAAATTGGCATGAACTCATCAATAATAAAATTCTCTAGACCTTTAAACTCTAGGGGAAGCCAGGATGGCTCAGTGAGTTAAGCCCTCACTTTGCAGTGCTGGGGACCAAGGATCGAATCCTGGCCCCGGCCTGTGCGGACCCATATGCTGAACTGGGAGCTCCCCCAGTTCAGTTCTCTCTCTGTCTCTGTCTGTCTCTCTCTCTGTCAAAAACAATTAAAATAAATAAATAAATAAATAATATTAAACTCTAGGTGCCTTTTGAACGTAATGAAATTTGATTTTAGTTATTAACCGTATCATCTTTCTGTTTCACAATTACGTATTTCCTAGTGAGATGAATCAATCAATACAAAGGAACACTGTTTCCTAGGTTGAACCACCCTCACTATACTATTTAGAACACATAGGATAACCTTCAAGGAGTTCTGAAGGATGTTCTTTCCTCCTTAGATATTCCTTGCACTATAAATTGGTTTCTATTTTAGTTCTTATTCTCATTGACATATCATTAAAGAATGCATTTTGATAAATTACTTCTTGTCCACTACATATCAGTTAGCTATAATAGCTCATAAATTGAAGGAAGATTTTTTTAAGTATTTTATTGGTAGAAAAAGCAAATTAACATCTAAAGATTGCAAACAATTATTCTGTATTTACTACAAGATCTATGAGTAACTAGACAATATTGCAGTAAAAACATCAATGTCAGCTCTTATGTTGTTAAAATTAATACTGGTAGGTGCCTGAAGATCAAAGTTTTTTTCTTAGCCGGTATCTATTTACTCAATTTGGAGAATTATCAGACACATATTCTGTATAATTATTAAAATAATTCAAATCAGCTCAACTAATGCTATTTGCTTATTTACATAAGATATCTCTCCTATTCCTAAGAGGATATTTTTAAATCATGGGATTTGAATTCTTATATTGCAAATTATTTTAGGCCCAGGTCATTAAATCTTATCATTGGCGTGGCAATTCCTCATGTAGTCACCAGAGTTCTCTTACATTCTCTCAGGATTTAAAAAAATTATTTATTTTTATTTTCAGTTACAGTTGACACTTGATATCATTTTATATTAGTTTCGGGTATAAAGTGTAGTGATTAGATGTTTGTCTAACTTATGCAACGATCCCCTATGATAAAAGTCTAGTACCCACCTGGCATCTTACATACTTGTTGCAATATTATTGACTATATATTTTGTGCTGTACTTTAAAGCCTCAGGGCTATTTTGTAACTCCCAATTTGTATTTCTTCATCTCTTCACCTTTTCACCCAGTCCTCCAAACCCCCTTCCTTCTGGCAACCATCAGTTTGTTCTCTGTATCTATGAGTCAGTCTGCTTTTGTTTCATTTGTTTATTTTGTTCTTTAATTTCCACATATAAGTGAGATCATAGGATATTTGTCTTTCTCACTTATGTATAAAGAAAACCTACACTGACAAGATAAAGAAGTGTGTCGTGTTTTCCAGTTAGAGCTGCTATACACAGCTGCAATCTGTTATACAACGGAGAGTCGTGAAAGTGCTAAGTATTTTTACCCTGCCGTACCCAATAATTACATCATAAAAAAGCCATGCTAATTCAGTACATAAAATGGTTTAAAGTGATTAATTTTCTGAAAGCTTAAATTGAAAGTGCATGAGACTCATTAAGGACATGCCTGACCCGGGTTTGCGAAAATATATTATCATATTTCTCTCAAATGTCTCTTTAATTTTAGCAACTCTTATGTATATTTTTCTTTTAAATTATAAGAACCATATGTATATCTGTAATTTTATTACAAAAATATTACCATCTTGTCACATAAATACATGCTTTTGCACAAAAATGATGATAAATTCTTTATTTTCAAAGCTACTCAGATTTTTTCTAAATATTTTTTATTAGAAAATAAGAAGGTGGTTTATCAATGGTATACTATTAAATCATCATGGGTTCTTGAAATTGCTAATGCCCCTAACAATACTTTCTCAGATATTGTTAAACTACAACTTCTGGGTTTTTCATTCTTCATGCTTTCTATATTTTGGGGTGAAAGAGTTCATTGACCCTGAGAAGGTAGGTGCTTTTTTTCTGTTTCCTTAACAGTTACTATAGACTCTCAATCACCACTCTGGGCATTGATGTGGTGCTTTTATTAATACTGTTACTGAACATTAATAGACCCTCCTGGCTTGCTTTCTCACTTCCTTCACTACTCAAAGCATGACTGAAAAATATTGCTATATGTGACAGATCATTATTGAATTTTGACATAAAAGAAGGTAATTATAGCACAGGTAGAAAGTGACTTCAAGCTGAAAGCTATGCATCACTGTTGCTGAAGTTTAATGGTCATCCCATGATGGACAGATGGAAGGAGTCTTCTCATTGGCCCACCAGTATGGCTGCCTTCACGCTGCCCTAACCAAGTCCCTACCTGTCCCAGCCTCACCTCAGCCTTCTTCCCATCCTTTCTCCCAGGATACCCACTTCATTTCTAAAGCATTATCTGTCAAGCACAAAATTCCTCTTGCATCATTTTACAGAGCAATGGAATTCTTATTTATCTCCATATTACCCATGTAGCTTTAGCAAAGGTGTCCTGCCTTTCATCACCAAAGAGGCCATGCAAGATATGTTTTTATTTTTCAACAAAGATTATTTTCTTTCTATGAATGATTTTGCCACCCTCTCAAAGCAAATCATTGAAACTGCAAGCAACATTTTAAAATAACATTTTTTCCTCCCTTTTTTCACTAACCTGGTTGTTGGGAAGTATGCATCAAAACCTGCTACATTCACTGGCATTACACTGACATGCCAGTGTGTACCCTTTTCATGCAGTGAAAAGAGCAATATTCTATTAAAATATATAATTATGTTTTACTCAAAAATTTTTTTTTTAATTTTAGATTTTGGTAAAGGAACACAGTCAACCTAAATAAAGTTTTTTAAACATTTGTCTTCTAATATATTTGGTGATATCACCATTTATATTTGTATTGATATGTTAGTTGAAACATAACTAGATCTATCAGTGAAATATAACTGATTCTTTCCATCATGGATGTTTGGTTAATGGTATAAACTTACATTAAAATGAAAATTTGAAATAACATCTCTATGAATACCTTAACATATTTAGTACATACAAAATTAAATTTTCAAAAATTCAGGTGCTATATTTGCCTTTAATATTTTTTGTGCAAATTTATATGTGGATTTTTTTATTTATTAATTTGTGGTCATGATGACAAGGATGTTATCTTTGTTTTATCTCCAGTTGACCTATGAAAATGCTTGCCAAAATAGGAAGGTACTGTTCATGAAGATTCTGACAGCTGCAACATGACAGCAATCTTTCATCTGTGGTTGTTGATTTTTGACATTTTTGGTAGTTCTTTTTTAGTCTTACACACACAAACTTCTGTTCTGTATCATCACATGTCAGGAATATCTAAATTAAGTTAAAAATTTATTATTCATAATAATATATGATATTAGATATCATATATATATATCAGATATCACAGAGAACTTTAATTAATCCTGTTTTTAATAAACAACAAGGCAGACAAACAAGCAAATTCATGAAAGATGGCACTAGTGGAAAGGTGTTAGTTGAAAGATCACTTGACTGATGGAAATTTTTATATATCAAAGCTGAAAGAAGTAAAAAGTGATAGCATTTCTGAAGAGAATCATTATAGTTGATGAAAAAATAATACATCAGAACCATGACATATAAATAGAAATAACTCATGAGATAATATATTTTTACTCATTTGCTACATCAATCTTTCCAAAAGGTAAAAATATTCAACTGGCAGTATTCTGGTAAAGCCTACCCTTTACTCAGAATGCTCAAAATTTTCATTGATGACATGACTTTGTAAACAATACCATAGAATTTGGGTATAACATAACATAATTAAAATCAGAAACTCACCTTACTGTTTGTGATTTCCCAGATAATTAAAATAAACTGAAGAGTCACGCTAATAAATTAAAACACAGTGCACTTTTAACAGGTCTAAGACAATTGTCATTGTCCAAGATGGCACCTGAACTTCCACCTTTACAATACAACACAAGACAATTAGTACCAGTTAAGGCTCCATTTTTCATCTATTGATGTAACATGTATCCATTCTTCTAATTATTAAGCAGAACTGGAAGAAAGAAAATTGTTCATAGGCAGTGTGGCAAAGTTCCATTAACATTCTTTAGTCTTTTACCTTTCTTTTATAAGAAAAATGGCAGAGAACTTCTTTTCAATCTTAGAAAATTCCACATGGGAAAATAACTAAATCTGGGACAATAATGGAGCACACTTTTAAATTTTAAAAGACAAGACTAGCCCCATTCAAATAATACTGAGCTGTAGCAAATATAAAATATTGACATAGGCAGCGTTGGTTTTTGTGTGGAAGTTACACTTTTTCCAGATAAAATGAGGGCAGTTAATTAACATTTTACCAAGCTGGTTTCAGTGTTCATTATCTAACTTGCAGTTGTCCATGTCAAGTCTGTCTTCTGCGAAAGGTTTCTGTCAGCTGAGGACTCCACTTAACATAATTAGTATTCTGTTGGTGTTAGAACAAAGTGTATAAAGCAGAGTTATAACTAGAGACACATCAGAATGATTAGGGGCCTCTCTAAAGCTAGTATACCCAGTGTGCTCTGTTTAATATATTATATTATGTAGTTCAAAAAACATTTCAGGTTAAATATAGTCACAGATTGCAAATACTGTTCTCTATGTTTTCTGTAAATGGCTATATTTCTTTCCTGGTCACTCTATACTTTTCCAGAAGTGTAGTTAAGTTCTCTCTCAATCTTTTTCTCGTTTTTGCTTTTACTTCAGAATCCTGAAAAGAAAGCCAACTGTAATTATAAATTATACCCATTTACCCTGCTCAGGAAAGAAAAAAAAAATTATTGAGTGTCCTGGACATGGATAAGATGCTGCTTTTTGCCTTCATACCTTATTTCCTTTTATCTTAAAAACAGATCCATGAGGTAGATACTGTTATCTTCTTATTTCAAATTTCAGACCATGTTTGCAATGTGTTTTTATTTGTTATTTTGGCTGACATCTGTTTCATAATTCGAAGTTTCGGCAACTAGACTATAATATCTTATCTTTTATTCTGTTATCTGATGATTTTTTGTAGACACTACACACAAAGTCCCATTGAAGACGTAGAAGGTGTGTGGCCTTCAAAGTGCTTTCTACTTGTTTTGTCCTGTTGTGTCTTGTCCAGGCATCTTCAATTAAATTTCTCTTAAACTGACATAATATTTTCAAGGTAATCTGTTACTATTCTTATGATAATCCTTTCAGTATTTTTTCCTTTGTAATCTTTCACATTTCATTTTTTTTTATCATATATTATTTTGGTAAGAACACATAACATGCGATCTACCCTGCATTTCTGCCAGAATACTGATTGCCATCTTGACTTCTCTTTTCTCCTGTGCAACATAAAGTCAACAATTACCTCTTTTCTATTTTGTCTCCTGGTTTACTAGTCACCAACATCTCCCACTTGGATATCACAGTACCATATTTTTCCATGTATAAGACAATACTAGTGTCTACAATTGTTATACCAAAAATTGAGGTTCATCTTATACATGGGAATAAAATGTGTATTGAATTCTTAATGTTGGGTAAAAAAAGTAGGGGTTATCTTATACATGGGGGAGTCTTATACATGAAAAAATATGGCAGTTTCCTAGTGGGGGTCTTTATTAGCATTTTTAATTACCCTCCAGTGTGTTTTTATTATAACTAAGAAGACAATGCCACCCTCCCGCTTAAATATCTCATAATACAATTCACTTGCTTGCAGAATACAGTTGAACATACTCTATATGTTGTGAGACTTTACATGAAAAGTTCTCTTCTACTTACCTACCTTTTGGGTCTTTTATGAGCCTCTGGCTTTCTCTCAGTTTCTAGAATTGACAAGCTTCTCCTTGCTCAGCGCTTGCACGGATTCTGTTTCTTCTGCTTGAACTACTTATTGTTTCATGTTTTTTTCTGGTAAACCACTTTTGTTGTTATTTCTCTGAATGTTACTGTGTAGAGGTAATCTTCCTTGTCACACTGTATTTAATTAGCCATCCCTTTTACCCCATAATAGACTTTTATTAAATCTTATATTAGCTTGTGTCTCAATCATTGTTTAAAAATCAGGGTAAGCTGGGATGGTTCAGAGGGTTGAGTGTTCACTTTGCAGCCCTGGGGACCGAGGATTAAATTCCAGCCCCAGCATGTGGGGACCCATATGCTGAACTGAGATGTGCTTCCCATGCGGGAGGCCCCAATTTCAGTTCTCACTCCCTATTTGGCCCCTGGCTTGAGGGGGTGTACCTCCCATGTGGGAACCCTCCAGCCCAGTTCCCATCCTGTGCAGCCCCCACCCACCTGTGTGGAATGAAACCATGTTGAAAACTGATGATGTGCAACTATGGAGACTGCTCTGGGCTCTCCCCCTTCTCTCTGTCTCTCTCTACCTCTGTCTCTATCAAAAACAATAAAATAAATCTTTAAAAATCAATTTGCATTTGTTTCATGTTTGCTTATCTTGGAAGATGATAAAGCTCCATGAAAAAAGGAATGGACTTTAATGTAGCTCACTGCTGAAATCTTAGGTCTCAGCTTAATCACTTTTTTTGTTAATAAATAAAAAAGACATATCTAATTGAACTGGAGCTTTCACATTTAATTATCAAGTATATGTTGAAATTATTCTCAGAAATTCATATGTCAAACATTTTAGTATGATGTAGGAGACTAAAAGTAGCATATTTTTTTTGAGCAAGTTATTCCTTTAAAACCAGCCTTCACAGTAATTATTTAATGATTGATTTCAGCTATTCATTATAACTCTTAGCATATTTACAAATTTGTTGTCTCAATATGTCTCATATAAAAATACTAATATTTAGCAATTTTCATTCTTTACAGTTAATCTTGACTTAAATCCTTATTTGACAGTGTATTTTATATATTTTTTATTCTATTGGTGGGAGACAGGAGTTCCATTTGCTAGTATTTTTGTCATTGATTTCCTTCTTTTTCCATAACAAAAAGAAAAAAAAAACTTGAGGGAGACAATTGCAAAACTCAAATGAAACAAATCTAGCCTAATTCTAAAGTTGTAGTGTACAGTATTTCTATGATTTTATTACTTATAATAAAATGACTTGGAATGTGTCCCAGTGGGTAAGAGGTTTAGCTACAGGAAATACACTGGGAGAAAAGAAAATGCTCAAAGTAGTTATATTTAAATGGCTTTTCTCAAAAATGGCATAAGAATTTCTTCAATAAAATGAGCTTCCTTTATTCTATTTCTCACTAGCAGTTGCCAAGTTTTAGGTTACAATATGTTGGATATATCTATGCCTATACAGTTTCATATTACTGGAAATAGGTTTTAGCATATTTATTAATTATTTTATTTTTTAATCATGATGAGGTTAATTTGGGATACCACATTTTAAAAATTAAAATATCAGAAAATTTCCAATATATTACATGAAAAATAATTTTGATTTTTCTAATTATGTATTTACTCCAACATTTTCAAGGAACATGTTAATATTATAAAGTAAATAAGTACATGCAACAGTTACAATAAAAATAAGAAAAAATAGCAACAATTACTTTGCATCTTAGCCATTAAATAAAAGAACAAAAAATATCCACAGAGACACATACCCACAATTTAACACACACACTTGCAAAGAAACCAGAGAAATTTAACACAAAAAAAATAAGTTTTATATTATTTGCATTTTTTAAAAATTGCCAGTAAGTAATATAACATAGAAAATAATTGTATTAGTACCAGCTATATGATGAAAAAAAAATCATACTTTACTGGAAAGAGCAGTGCCCACTGAAGAACTGGCTGGGATTTATTATCTAATTTAAGATAGGACATCAAAAAACTAAAAATCTATCTATTTGCAATCTATCTAATTTGCAAATCTATCTAATTGCAATCTATTTATTAAAGTGATTTTGAGGGGGACAAAAAGTGTTCCTTTCCCTGTATCTAGGCCCTAGCAAAGGGGGAAAAAATTCACTTTTTGACACTGCTTATTATAAAAACCACAGAATACAAGTCTCCCAATCTGAAAGACTATGTCTTCAGGAATTTTGAGCTAACTTTATATGAACGTTTTATAATAAAGATCTCATTGGGTTAAATTTTACAACTTTTACAATAGTTTCATAATTAGGCTAACCGTACATACTGTTTTAAATGGGACAGTACCATTTAAAAAAAAATATTTTCTGACTGTCACATCATTTTAATAGAAATGTCAATTTTGACCTGTTCTTAATTTTTCTGTAAAAAACTGAACATGGGATGTTTATTTGTCATAAGCCTCTATGCTAATTAACACGTGCAGTAAAACTACTAACATGATGAAAGAGGAAGTTCCATTTACTTTCTCCTGTTGGAGCCAGGCTTCTTGAGCTGGTGATAATCATATGCCACCCCCTGTTTGTCTGTAGTGGTGGGGAATTCAAGAGGTGCTCATTACATCCCATTCAGTGAGACCCAGGAGGGTCTCAATGAATAGGAACTACTGAATAGGTTCACCTAGATGTTTGCTGCCCTCAAGTTAGGAGTGTGAGATGCAGTGACTGTGAGTCCTACTGTTATTTCCTCTATCATTCTGCCCATAGAAATTCTTTCTGCCTTACATTCAGTTTGAGTCAGACTTTTCAGACTAATATTTTGATTCAACAGGCTGTTAGCTACTTTTTTTTATTACAGCAGAACTCTCCAGTAGGACATTAACATAAACTAGCCTGTGATGGCAGTTGGTATATTCATTCCATTTTTTTTTTTTCTCTTTGATGTATTCAGAAAGACCAAAATTTGCTGCATAAAATGACTTTATTGGAGAAATGTGCATAGTACAATCATGGTGAAAAACATTCCCTCTCTACATCTACCTAAATTTTTGCATGAGTTCTGTCACTGAAAAATAATTGTTAGCTTAATATGTTCTTGTAATAGTACTTTTACCATCTTATTTTCTTATTAATATGGAATATTACAGGATTCCTTCTCATCTTGTTATACCAATATCCATTTTTGTTTCAAGGAAATATGGTCAGCCTATTCATAATGTGTTCCTAAATAAGATAAATTAAGAAGGAAGGGGGTGCCAGGATAGCACAGCAAGTTGAGTGATTGCCTTGCAACTGCGAGGTCCAGGGATTGAATCCCAGCCCCAGCCTGTGCAAAGCCATATGCTGAACTGCGGTGCAACTGGTAACTGCCAAGCCTCGCAGAGAAGGTTCTTGCCTCTCAAGAGGGAGGACCCCAGTTTGGTTCCCGCCTCGTGTGGACCCACAACCACTTGTGTGAAATGAAACTATGTCACAACTAATGATATGCAACTATGGAGACTACTCTGGGTTCTTGTTCAAGGCAAAGAGAAAACTTCTACTAAAGAAGTTATAGGCTTGGGACATGATTACCCACCATGACCTGCCCAGATAGGAATTTATGATCAGATCACCCTGTAAGGTTATTTTCCATAGAATCCCGTCTTATCATTTACACCTGATTTTTAAAAAGCCTGCACTGGCTGTTTATTGAAAACAATTACCTCTCAGTCTAGCTCATGTGGCTAAACTCTCCTTATCCATTTCTAAATTTTCCTTTTTCCATAGAATTTTTGAAAATAGTTTACTTGTATATTAAGCTTATTATTCATCTTCTATCTGCCCATGAGAATATAAATTTCACAATGTCTGTTTTATTTATAACACATTCAAGTGCCTGGGACAGTGACCAGTTCATAATAAATGTTTGATATATATTGGTCAAAAAAATGCAAAGTGTATTCAGACTTGATTTTTTTTTTGTAATGTTTATTTGGTTAGCCTGTGGAGATTCCTATTCTTCAAATCACAATACCTCTGTTAATCTACCTAGAGTTTTATCTCAGTGTTTTGTTACTTGACCTCCTATATATTACTACATGCCCCTTGTCTTTGCAGTTTTTCAAAGTTACAATATATGATTTAACTGCTTGAATTTCTTTTTATTTTAATATATGTAAAACTAGACAAAATATGCAAAATATTTAAAGTAATTTCTAGAGAAGCATGCTAATGCTTTAAAATGTATTCGTGTTTTTGCTAAGAAAATGAGTAAAATTTATTACATATTTTAAAAAATTGAACCTATTTTTAAAGAATATTAGATCAATACACTTTAAAAATTACTAAACTCATATTCACCCTGTGGTTTTCAAAGATATACTAGAAGCTTTAAGTTTCATCAGTTGGATGTTTAGGCCAAAACGCTCTCCAGTTCAAATTTATGAAAAACAGAATTTTAGATAAAGAGACAAAA
>PVKE010039352.1:0-15057 GCA_004027555.1 Craseonycteris thonglongyai
CACATCACATCACCCATGCATCTCATTATGTGCCCACCTCCCAGAATCAGGTCCCCCTCCACCACCATACATCTGGTGCCCACTCCCACCTCCCCCCACTTGATTTATAATTTTTAAATATTTAACACATGCTATGTGGTCCTCTATTTTTATTCTTACCTGAAGACCTACAAATTTTAGAGAGCAGCATGAGTCTTTTCTAAGTCAGTATTAATTTCTGACTTCAAATTGACTTCATTCTTTTTTCTTAAAGGTGCACATCCAACTTAAAATATCAAAAACTAAGTTAATATCTTCCTTCTCATCTTATACCTGCTTTTCCTAATACCTGCTGAAGTTTTTTCTTAATTAATAGCATCATCATATACTCAGTCACCTGCTAAAGGTCTTGGGGTCATTATCAATTTTCCTCTTCCCAAACCCTCAGGACTTAATCAGAGATAAGATATAGCCTGTGTTTGAAATATCTGACTTCATCTTCTTTCAAGCCCCATTGTTCAGCTGCTTCATCCGTCTGTCCCTCTCCTAAGCCTCTGGCCACATTTCCACCAGAATCATTATGCTCACATTCATCACCTGTCACCCATCTCTGCCCCATATTCTACAAAATAGAAAACAAACTCGTTTCCAGTTTCAATGTCTTCACAATCTGTCCCTAGCCTACCCTTCCAACCTTTCTTACTTCCCCTAATCACTCTTTTCTTAGTTTTCACATTTATCCACACAGCCATACACAAATGCTCTTAATTTAGTCAATCCAGATTACTTGCTAATCCCAGATGATTTGTTAATTTATTAATTTGTCACAAAGTTTCACATACACATACATTTACTTAAGCTACTCCATCTGTCCGTACTGCTTTCTCACTCCTTACACTACCCAAAAAATCCAATTAATTCTTCTATTGCCATTTCCTCCACCAAGCCTTCTGCAATTACTCCACCACAATTACTTATTCTCCTATGCTTACTTAATGTATGATGCTTACTTTTTTTTGCAAATTATAAATGAATGCCTTTTTATCTCTTAAATGCAAATTCCTTTTATGCAGGGGCTGGTCTGTACTCATTTCTGTATATTCCTCGTGCCTTGCATATTGTCCCACACATTGTGAGTGCATTTAAAAACTTAATTTCTATGACAAACTGAAACAGAGATTGCTTTTAATAAAAACAGAAGACAAACCACACACCACATTCACATAAAAAGGACACACATGCAAGATGTCTTTGTTCTTTCCCAACCCACTGTGTGCCCATCAACCATTTACTTTATCACAAGATTTTAAGGTTTCTCTCTCCGGAATGGGTTTACCATCTCCCCTGAAAGCTGCAGTGATACGTCTGCAAAGCCTATCAGGAAGCCCTGATGAAAGGCAGGGCAGAGCCACAAGCATTATTACAAAGACAGGTGTAGTATTCAGTCCAGAACCAGCCACCTGTATGTCCTCGGTGTTCAGAGATGACTTGCACATGTTAGTCACAGGCTTTCCCAGTCACTTATCACCCTGTGCACAATACTCCTGAGATGGAGACCATCTGGGATTGCAGACTTTTTCATCCTAAACTTCTTTAATTTCTCGATCACCTGCTCTGACATAAGCCTGGTTTTGTTTTGTGTTTATAATATGTCTCCTGGGCAGTTTATGAATCTGTTTCTGGCTTTTTCCCTCAGATCATCTTGAGAATTACAGGATTAAGTTAGGGGGGCAAAAATAGAAGTTAGGCCATTTAATTTTCTGTCCTAGAATTTCCAGATCCTTTTGATTTTTTGAGCTGGTGACAGTGCTACGTCTTTACTCCGTAAATATGCAGATGAAAACCAATGAGGTCTATCAAATACCATTCTCATGATAGTCCTGTGAGGTTCATATCCTTTGTTATGGATCATAAACAATGGTTCACAAATGTTTTTTGGGTTTTTTTTTCTCTCTTTTGGAAACAGAGCTTAGTAAGTGATTGAGTTAGGACACCAGTTTTCTGAATCCAAGTCTCATGATTCCTAGTACAATATAACATATAGGAAATAGACAAATACTTTCAAAATACATTAGTTATCTTCCAGGTAAGTGATGTAATGTTCTATTTATTTGCAGAACTAAGATTTTGTTTTTACAGCATAGTAAATTCTCATTCATATGTCACAAAGTATGCTTGTGAGAAAGTACAACTCAGTTAGAAAAATAATGTCTACATTGCAGTATTTTAAGGCAGTTTTATTACTGATAAGGCTTGTATATATGAAAAAGTGAATAGATAATATGTGTAAGTAAAATACAGTAAGTTAAAGGGAAAGAATAATTTGCACCAAGTCTTTATTATTGCCTTACAATTACTAAAGTTAAATATTGCAATAATTATTCAAACCATGTAAAAAATATCATAGATTTTGTGATGCCAAACAAAGCTCACTATAGGCGGTGCTGTGTTCTGTCTCCCATAATATGTTTGGTTTTTATTATGCAGTTACTATTTATATATTTCAAAAACTGTTTATTGTGATGAATTAAGAATCTTCCATTTAAATATAAAGTTATCACTATTAAACCCAGTTTTTAAAGGCAAATAATTTCAATGGTATTAAAAGCAGTAATATCAATTTCTGGTATTACTTTCTTGACTCCTGGTAATAATTTGGGCACTTGGTGCCTCTTTTGTTTGTTTGGTTTTTTTGTTTGTTTGTTTGTTTTAAGATTTATTTATTGTTTTTGACAGAGAAAGAGAGAGAGAGATACAGAGTCAGAGACAGAGAGAAGGTGGAGGGCCCAGAACAGTCTCCATAGTTGCACATGATTGTTTTTTCACATAGTTTCATTCCACAGGTGGGCAGTGCACAGGGCAGGAACTGGGCCGGGGTCTCACCCCAGTGAGAACTGAACTGGGGCACTCCCCAGCTAAGCATGTGGGTCCACATGGGCCGGGGGCGGTATTCGATCCTCGGTCCCTGGGGCTGCAAAGTGAGTGCCTAACCCACTGAGCCATCCCGGCTTCCCCCTCTTTTGTTTTTTGACATGCAGTATCAGTGACAAAGTATGATTTTTTTTCATCCTATGGATAATTAAAAGAACTGAGGAGAGTTGGAGAATAACAAAAGTCTGTTTATATGTCCTGTGCTATGATCATTTCCTAAATTATCTGAGGGGCTACTAAAGTAAGATGACCAGATTTTAACATTGGTAAAGCGGGACACCATTGACTGGGGGAGAGGGGGTTCTTGATTAAAAATTTGGTCTATCTCCCGCCATTCCCTAGCTTGTCATGCATTCTTTCCAAAAATCGGGACTTTTTTAAAAGGACAAATTGTTAAAAATCGGGACTGTCCTGCCAAAAGCGGGATGCCTGATCACCTTATAATACTAAAGTCAATGATCTAATCATGTGAAGTCATTTCACCCTCACTCTATTTTATAAGAATTTACTGTTTAAATTTTTCCTGTTGAAGCTTGAGGTTATTCTTAGCTTATTGTCAGTATACTTTCTTTTCTAACATAAATGCCTAAGGTTATAAATGGCCATCAATACACTGCTTCTGTGGTACCTCACAAGTTATAGTATGTAGTGTTCTCATGTCTTTCAGTATTAAATATTGTATGAATAGCAGGTATCATGATTAGATAAGAGCACACGGCTTTCAGTTAGCGTTAATTGGTAAGCAGTAGTTGTAAATGAATGGTGGTTTTCTGAGTGACAGGATATTTTAAAACTAAGAGAAGAGGCACATTTTGATAATCAATTCACCCAACTCAGTCAGGTGGTTTATCCGTGGCATTTGGAAAGAACATGAAAGTTGAAACTGCATGATCACCATTTGCTAATGGAGGGACTTCAGTTACGAATATATCACATGACGTATCAGGTCAATATATTCAGCTTGAACCATGACGCAAAGCAGGTGGACCAGTGCACCTTTTTTTTTTTTTATTCAGTTATTTTTATACAAGTATATCAGTAATCTTTGCTGCTACTCCTCCCTCAGATTGAACAATTTGCCTGCTGACATGAGTCAAAGAACAACAAGTCTATTATCTTATTTATCCACCACAACTAGAGTCCACATTAAATAATTCATAAGCAACTGGATTCCTTTCAGAGGCTATTTTTAAGTAAAAGAAAGAAAGAAAGACATATTCTTGCAGCTCCTACTTTTGCATACCCATTTCCTACCCATTTCTACTTCAATTTTTACATATTTAGGATGGATAAGCTATATTACAGACAAATCCAACAAATTATACCTTGAATCTCTGAAAGAAGAACAATAGAAATAGTCAGAACGAGGAATTCTTGGTTTTCATCCCCAGTGGATTATCCTAAGTCACTCCTGTGATACTTCCCCCTCTCTTTGTAGAAATGTATATTTTCTATGCCTAATTTTCATGGCTCTTTAAATCATGTGGAAACCACTAGTATTTTTACCAGAATAATTCAACTGGTATGTGACAGCTGAAATTAGCACTTCTCCCTTAACTCTGTATTCTCATTTTACTCCTCTCAAGAAAACAAATTCCTGTTGACAGAGAAGAGTTTAATTTGATTTGTGCACCTGGCTACCATTTATAAAACCCTTGTTATTTCTCTCTCCTGACAGAGTTTGAACTCTGTCAATGTCTCTATCTAAAAGCAGAGAGATAAGTACCAACAATTCGTGCTCATCTAAATTACTTCTTGTCGAATGTCTTCACAGCTCTGTTTCACTTAAGTTTGTACCACTTAAAGCAGTAGAGTATCCTCCAGTGAGAAAAGCCAAGAAACACCAGCAAAATGTGATTTGAAACCAAACACACTTAAGATGAGGTTGAGAGTTATATACATATATGTACATTATTCATAGAGTAAACTTTCTACACCAACAAAAGAGTACAGTTTTTCCTCTGCAAATTAATAGATCATGAAGTCAGTAGGCTTTTCATGAAGGTAGCAATTAAGAAAAATGCGGGCAGAAACAACTTCAATCTTTCAAGAATATTTTTGCCTTAAAACAACTTTCTAAAATGAAATATAACCTAACGCTGATTCTGTGAATTCTGTGGAGTCAAATGTAACTTGAAAACATCTTTCATTTCTATAGCTACTTTATGATATTTATAAAAGACTACAAAAAATTAATTGGGTGATTTAAGTGAGTGACTGTCACATGTATTATGAGTTCTGCGTGTGTATATTATGAAGCAATGCTGACTGAGTTCAGCCTTTTACCAATATATTTAGCCAAGGTTGCTAGAAGTTACTTAATGAGCATGAATACACAAACTGTCAATAAACCTACAGGAGGAAAAGCGGCCCATGACCTAAAGGACCCCTCTGTTAGACCCAGGAAATGAAGAAGTATGTTAAGTCACTGGTCTCTCTGTGTGATGCCTGTTTATGGCACCGAGGCACATGTGCAAATTTTTAGAGCTGGGGGTTGGGGTAGGTGGTAAGAGAAGATCCATGTCTAAACATTTATCTCATAGCATCTATTAAATTAAAGGCCTTGGACAAGTACTTTTTCCAAATCAAAGTTTAAGAATGTATGAATATTTATAGCATCTACTCTTAGACCTAAGCTACTCCTTGATTATTCTTGGCAATCTGTATTGATCCTTTCAGTTTATAGAAAATGAGAGTCAGGAAAAAGGCTTAAAAATGACCTCTGGGGGGTGCCGGCACAGCTCAGTGGGTTAAGTGCTCGCTTTTGCAGTCCCTGGCCACTGCCCATGCAAACCCACATGCTGAACTGGGGTGTGGCCTCCAGTTTGGTTCTCACAGGAGCAAGCTTCCCATGTGTGAGGCCCCCACCCAGTTCCTGCCCTCTGTGGCCCCAACCACCTGTGTGGAATGAAACTGGGTCGAAAAACTGATGGTGTACAACTATAGAGGCTGCCCTGGGCCCTCCCCCTTCTCCTCTCTGCCTCTCTGTCTCTCTGTCTCTATGTCAAATACAATAAAAAATAATTTTAAAAAAATGACCTGTGGAACATATGTAAGGGTAGGAGTAGCGAGAATCAGGTGGTGCTGGCTTGAAGCCTGGCTCCACCATTTACAAGATGTGTGGCACGGGGCACAAACTACTTAAAGACTTGAAGCCCCAGTTTCTTCGTCTATTAAATGAAGAAAGTAAATAATGCCTACTGAGGAGTTGTAAGATTAAGTGACATAAAACAAAATTTAATAGACTGTAGTTCTCTCAGAAATATTACCTTTTCTGCATTTGTCAAGGTTCTCTGTTGTAAGTAATAGTAATTAACTTTCATTGCGGTAAGTTAAACAGAAAAGAAATGAAGTGATGAGAGCTCAGTAGAGGATAGACTGAAAGAGTAGAGAGCCAGGCCCCGGCAGAAAGCCGAGGGAAGCTGGTTATAAGTGCGCAGTTAGCCAGGACACAGAAAACTTGACCGCTGCCACTGGATTCCTGCAGCCACTCCACTGGCCTCTCTACATACTGGTGGGGAGAGAACTCTGACTGACCCCACTCCCACGTTATTCAAAGCCACAGGCCAGGGAATCTTACCGGCTAATCTTAAAACATATCCCTATTTTCTATAGCCTGAGAGTAAACAGGAACTCCTTCTGTTTCTATAGTGGGAGATAGAACAGGTCTCCTCAACTTATTATTCCTCCAAATAGACACAGAATGGAACACAGGACATGACACTAGGCTATAAAGCAAGACTCAGTAAATTTCCCAGTATCAGTATCGAACAGAAAGCATTCTCTGAGCACAATTTCAATTCTATTAAATTAGAGTTCAGTAAATAAAGGATACATTGTTTAAACCTCACATATTGGTAATATTTTTTAAAGTGCATTTGCATTGATTCAGTCAAATAAGAAATCATAATGAAAATTATGAAATACTTAGAAATGAATGAGAATAAACATATCAAAATAGAGAGTGCAGCAATATTGATATTTTGAGAGAAATGTATAGTCTTAAAATGTTTATTTTATATAAAAATCAAGTCTGAAAATTAGTGAGGTGACTGCCCAGTTAAAAAGTTAAGAAAAGAATGGTAGAATAGACACACTAATGGCAATTAATGAATAGAAAACTGATGTAATAGGGAGAAGCAAAAACCCAAAAGGTGGTTACTTAAAATTACTAATAAAATAAAGATTTATGGCAATATTGATCAAGAAAGAGAAATGCAAACTAATCCATAGTGACAGACAGTATAGCAGTGGCTGCCCAGGAGCACGGCACAGATATTACACAGGGGCACGGGGACATCTGGCAATAATGGGTATGTCGCATTTGCTATCTGATTTATACCAATGATTTTATACCTGTACACATATGTCAAACCTTATATAACTGTACCATTTCAACCTCTTTGGCTTTTACATTTTTATTATACTTGAGTGACGCTGTTAAAAACAGTAATTGTATTATAAGAACTAGAAAGGGAGCTCCATTCCAGATATTGGTCAAAGAAGACAATCGCAAACTCCAAGCTACCCAATATCCACTAAAACTCAGCTAAGCATGCAATGGTTGCCTTTTTCATTCATTATTCAATCAAGAAATACTTATCAATCATACACAATAGAAGTGGGGATATAACAGTGTACAAATTAGCTGCCTTCATGGAGATCATATTCTCATGGGGTGAGTTTAATGGCACATAAAGAAATAAATATGTACTGTCACAATAATAAGTAAAAAGCTAGAGAGAAAAATTAGGCAGAATCATATTTTCTGACACTGTCAAATTTTACTCTGAATTCAAGTTTTGCATTCTTTTCACCACACTCTGTTGAATTTTTTTCATTGAATTGTACCTTTGGAGTGTTGTGATCAACACATGTTGAAGGATCCATAAGAAACAATTTTACAGAAGTCACACAAAAAAGAAAATAGGAGGCAAGCTCACTTCTAATTGATCTTATATTAGAAAATTTCTTTAACAAATATTTATATAGTACTTTATATGTTCTAGACACTATTCTATATGCTTTACAATATTTATTGATCTAATTCTCATAATAATGTCATATGAAATAGAAACTATTCTTACCACTATTTCAGAGGGTAAACTGAAGTACAGAAAGATTGGGTTACTTGTGCCAATCCTCCACAGCTAATAAATGCTGGAGATACGAATAGACAACTGTCTAGGGAGTCCATTAAACTACTACTTTACGCTACCTTCCTTGAAACAAGAAAGCTTGGACAGGGAGGCAGCATTTCTCATTGATTTCAGCAATGATATGTAGGTAGGCATATCACAGGAGATGTTATAAAGACGAATAATGAAGGTTCAGATGAAAGAATGTTGCAAAGAGAAAAAACAGTTTGAGCAAAGAATACAAATAGGAATTGCCGAAACATTTCAATTTTCAACTAAGACGCAGTAAAAGCCTACAAAGGGGGATAAAGCCGATGAGCCAGAGGCAGATCTGGTCTGCAGACAGGGGCAGCTTCTCACATGTGTGTTATCTGCCTGACCCTTGAGAGCACTGTCTTCTCAGTTCCTAACCAGGAAGATCCGTAAATGCTGGGAGGAAGGAGGAGTAAGACCCAGTCCCTGTCCCAAATAGTTCATCTATGTGCGTTGGTTTGTTCATTCATTCATTCTTTCGTTCATTATTCACTCATTCATTCATCATTCATTTATTCATTCATTCACTTATTCTTCTATCAAACTTGTTTTAAGTATCTATTATGTGCAGAATCTGATCAGGCACAGGCTATCTAGTAAAATAAGCAGCCTCTGCCTCCCCAGGAATCTCATTTATCTCTATAATAGGAAAAGCAAATTCTACTTTTAATTTAATAGTTAATTATTAATAATTACTATTTATTAAATATATAAATTATATATTAAATATAGACGTTACATATTAAATATATAAATTATATATTATATATCACTGAATTAATAAATTATAGAAAACATTAATAATTAATAATTAAATATTTGTTATAAATTATGATGGGTAAGTTCAACTGCTGAGGGGCTATAAACACAATTTAGAGAGTTAAGTACTGAGAATGGTAAGCATAGAGGATCAAGGGGACATGCAGGAGAGTCACCAAGCCCCGTCTTTGCAAGGGAAGGGCAAGTGGGAGTCAGGCAAGAAATTTCAGAGAGAGACGCCATGCATCTTAAACAAATTATCAAGATAAAAAAGAAGGAAAAGTTGAAGCTTCCATTTTTCTCTCTCCATACAGACTGCAGAGAAGATTGTCGAGAACAGTTATTTTCTACCCCCAATTATTTTGTTTTCTTGGCATATAGGTTTGTCCCAATTTTTATATTCCATTCAATTCCACTTGAGTCCAGAAGGGTGTGTTGATAAACGTGCAGTAATGATGCCGCCCTGCACCATCTGCTTCTAATTAGGCTGTTCAGGCTCTCCCTGGATAAATGACTTAGCATGACTCTGCAGCCTAATATTTTTTTAAAGGAGCCTGATTATTCTGTGACACAAATAAGTTATGGTAAACACAGCTAACCTACACCCTAGGAAACAAAAAATACACTTCCTACCAATGAACAAAAATGCTAAATCACTTGTGCAAAGTGCACGCACTGACAGCTGGATTTTGGAATTTTTATGTATCTTTAACTCAGAGCATGCCCTTCGATAAGTCAGGTCTGAGTTTGCATTTTCTGAGGGTTCTTCCTATAGCACAGTTTCTTTCAGCAGCCTCCTCTGTTCGTTTTTATGAGTTAAATCCAAGTTGCAAATAAATGGACCTGTCATCATTTCTCAGAATATGTTGTTTTCAACATGACCTGCTGATTTTCCCAAGTGCTCACTGTTATTGTGGAGTCATGGTAGCATGGCCCATCAACCCCTTTCGCTTGCTTTTTGGCCACTGAATCCCTTGCCTTTCCTTTGACCTCCACCCAAGTATATAGCCTTGCATCATTCTTTTCTCCAGATGTCTCTACTTTTTCTTTTGATTCAAATCCAAAGTATTTTAGCTTGAATTTCTTGACTTATCCCAAGAATAAGAACAGCTGCTGGAGAAAAGCCCACTCTTGCACAGTAAAATCTAGGTAGCAGGACTCCTTCACATGCATAGAACTTAACCGTGGTAGTTCTGAAAGTGGCACCTCCCACTTTCTTTTTCTCCCCACAGCGTTGTTGAGAGAGTCAGCCGCGATCAAGAATGTAAAACAGTTCTTTGTACACAGTAAAAATAATGGGGGGGGGGGCAATTTTCTGGGGCTTTATTCTTTAATTCAATGAGCATTGTTATTCTGGAAGACAATAAATTTTTTTAAAGACGTATTTTATTGTTTTTGACAAAGACAGAGAGAGACAGGGAGAAGGGGGAGGGCCCAGAGCAGTATCCATAGTTGCACGTCATTAGTATTCCACATGGCTTCATTCCACACGAGTGGGCAGGGGCCTGAGCAGGAGGGGAGCTGGGTTGGGGGCCTCCTCTGCATGGGAGGCATGCCCCCATGAGCCAGGAGCTGAACCAGGGGATGAAAACCAAACTGGAGGCCTCCCGCATGGGAAGCACACCCCAGTTCAACATATGGATCCACCAGGGCCAGAGCCAGGATTCAATCCTTGGTCCCCAGGGCTGGAAAGTGAGCACTTAACCCACTGAACCATCCCAGCTTTCCCTGGAAGACAGTAAATTGAAGGAATGGCTTGTTATATTGTGGTGTAGATGGATCGGTTCATTGTGACACCTGCTTTTTACCCTAAGCCTTGTCTCAAAGTGTCAGCTCCTCCAAGATCCCACTGTGGACCTGAATTCTCAACTTAGCTGCACATTAGGATCAGCAATGGGGCTTTTAAACACCCTGATGTCCAGACCACACATCTCTGAACAAATACATGAGAAATTCTGGGAGGAGGGGCCAGGCATCAGTATTTGTTTAAAGCATCTCAAGTGATTGCAGTATGTGGCTAAGCCTGACAATCACTGGTCTATGCTTCTAAAAAGCATGTGCTGACCCTTATCACAGCCCTCCGCACGTTGTATCAAATCTCTCTGTCCCTGCTGCCATCTCCCCTTATGGCTCCCAGCCTCCCTCTTGGTGTTCACTAATCATTGTCCTAGGTTCTACACATGCTAAATTAAATGGAAGAGAATTGTAAATTGATCCAGGTTTCTCTAGACAATTTCTCCTATTTTAAGGACCAGGAAAAGGCTCAAAAAGTGGTTGGGAAAAGATGAGTGAGTAAAAGTTGAACATATTGTTTGTTCTGAATATTTGGACTATTGTCTGTGACTGTTAAGAGATGGAAAGATTATTAAATTTTCATCTGTGAGAGAAGAACATCTTTTTAATATGTAGTGTTTAATCAACTGAAAACCAACTGGTAAATTTAACAAATTTTAATAATTTTTAAATAGATTGATTAGAGTTCTCTAAAAATAATATACTCTCAGTATTCTAAAACACTGGACCTGGTACTTTAGTATGCTTAAGAATAAATTTGCAACTTTGTTAAAATTGCAGAATTCTAGTATTAGTCCCAGAATTTCAGATTCAAGAGGTCCAAGGTGTAATAAAGACATTTATGCAGGTTGTTTTTGTTGTTGTTATTTTTCTATATCTGAAAAATGTTTTATTCTCTACACAAATGTATACTATCTCAGGCACTAATCCATATGTTAAAGAAGCAATGTCAGAGATCAGCATTTTAAAAAATAAGATACCACCATTAAGATACTAGACTGGTATCAAAATATCTCTGAGGTGATATATTTTCAAGATAAGTATTCTAAATCACATTAAAAACTTTATTTTATATGAAATAAAGAGATCATCACTCAGATATTCAAATCATATTGTGGGCCGAATAAGATTAAATGAATACAAACTAGTTAGATCTCTCTCTTTTAGAAGCATTTCCTTTCACACCTATGCTCTTGTTATTCATATTTTATGACTGGTTTGGTCCCAGATGAAACTGGCTTCCAGTGCTGTCAACCCCAGAAGAGCAATTATCAAAGATACTATGCTTAGTTGTGATAACAATCCATTCTACTTACTTTAAGAAGCAAGGGTTTTATTATGAGATTTGGGTGGCTCACAGAATCATCAAGAGGCCAAGGAAACAGACTTTCGATGAAGTTCCAGGAAAGACTCCCAGAATCGCACTTCCAACTGTCCCCCAAGAAAGCTGATGCCTCTGCCAAAATGAGGAAGCTGGAGATGCAGAAGCTGCAATTAACAGCCCTGCCACAGTCCACTCAGAAAAAGGGACACGTCATACCCATTCGTTTTCTCTGCATATTTCAGTTCCAAGGTAAAGTCTTCCTCAGGTGTATCTGATTTCTAAAGACCAAATTAAGTGTCTATTCCCAGCAGGAAGAAGTTCTACCTTGGGAAGTAGGATTTACCCAGTAGGACACCACACAACTGTAGGGGTGGTTAAGTTTCGCAGTAGCTGATGCTCTGTATTGGGTAAGTCATTACAATGATTAACATTTTGCATCCTGAAACCCTCTTAAATCTTTTTTGCTTATTGTTGAGTACCCTAAAATGGAACATAAAAATCTCTAGGTGCTCCTCTAGGCATCACAATTGCTTCAAAATCAGTTATTACTTAAGACTTTTTGAAAGTTTCACTGGAATTATTTATCTCACCCCTGAAGACATGTTTATTTCCTGGTTGTGTGTGGGTAACAAAATAGATTTTGATGGAAACATTCGAGTCAGTGGTTCCATGTAATACGCTGTATTTAGGATGACATTTTACCTTTGAGGGTAAATAGAATTTTTATCTCATTTTGTGAATAAAGAGTATATTACAATGTTTAATTCTTGGAAGGAATGAGGAAGAAAACTTGTCTACAGTGTGAATTAGAAATAGGATAAGCAATGTCCTTTAATTTAACAATATATACCTATAGCATATATGTGACATGCTTACCAACACTATCTTATATTCACCAGCACACAAGTTTGATCCATAATAAGGAAAGAAGGAAGGGATACAGGAAGAAAGGGAGGAAGGGAGAGAGGAAAGGAAGAACAGATGGGACTGTTTGCCTTAGTTCAGACAAAGCTACCTGACATTGCCAATGGATGCCAATTAAAGACGTAGACAAGTTCAGTCAAATTTGATAATTACATAAACCAGCATGGGTTTCCATTAAACAAAAAGGGAGGTGGTTTGAAATGAATACTGGGCTTAGCTCATTGCCGCTCTTGTGTGAATTATCTAGTACAAATACAATGCACGTGAAGAGTTTCTAGGAGTCTATTATCACTTGCTATTGAAATCTCTGCATTGTGCACTTGAAAACTTTCCAGATCAGTTCATGAAACCCAATCTGCTCAAACTTCATTTTTTGGTGAAAGGTTTTTCTTTCCTTATTGTAAAACCTGGTCAAGATTTTGAAGTAGCCCAACATCTTTATTCTCAGTAATCTTAGTCTCCCTAAATGGAGGCATAACTAGCCTCTTTGCTATCATCTTTATCATCTCCATTTCCCCTAATTCTGAATGTATTACCTGATTTCATTCACACTGAGAAAAATATGACTGATAGCTTAAGGTTCAATATCCTATAAGGAGCTAACAGAGCCATGCCTTACAATAAAATAAAAAGACACTAATGGCCAGGGGTGGCCAGCAAGTCGATCGCGGTCGACCAGTCGATCGCGAGGCCAATTTTGGTCTATCGTCTATCGCTTGCAATGTCTGGGATGGAATTTGAGAGGCCAATTTTGGTCGATCGTCGATCGCTTGCAATGTCTGGGGTGGAATTCTGTGTACCATGGACTTTGAAGCGATTGTAGAAGACAAAACTTTCTAGCCATAGTTTAATGCATTCTGGGAATTTGCCAAGGTCATAAATTCCTAGAATTCTGACAGCCTGACACTGTGATTTCCGCCCACCCAGACAATACATTTTGACTTATGTGTTACACTTGTCACCGGACGCAACGCATGAACGCAACAGTTACGACTCGACTCATCCAAGAACACAGTCAGTTAGCTTGAATATTTGGTAGTGTCATACGGTAGCTTCTTTTCTTTTGTATTAACAGTATTACTATCAATCAATATTATTTATCCTCGGTGACCACGTTGAGTTTCAATTTTTCTTCTGTTTAAAATGGAAGTAGGAAAAATAAATTTTAGAGCAAGATGGCGGCATGAGAGAACCCAGACATCTACCTGGGAAGGGACTTACGAACAAAAAGGAACCCACAGGGGAAACCCTGAGAAGCACCCTCAACTGAGAGAACCACACAACGCAGAACAACACACAAAGGTTAGAGGAAAAAGGGGAGAGCGGGAGAGGGAGGGAGAAGGAGCGGTTTGGGGACAGGAACGGAGCGCGGAGCGCGGCCCGGGGCTGGCAAAAACAAAGGGGGATTGGGGGACTACAGCCAAAGTGGAGCTGGATCGAGGGCGGGCTGGAAGCCAAGACCTAGGGAGCGTGGACGCCCCACAGGAATGTGGACAATTTAACATCCCAACTCAAGGGGCGACACGCGGTGCCCTAATCAGATCACGGAGCCTAAAGTGGAACAGGGACTGTGGAGCAGGGCGGCGGCACTTCCCGGCGGGCGGGGTGAGAGCAGGGCACCAGCCCGCAGCAGCTCGGCTCCCCTGATTCACAGAGGAGACACAGCTGAGCTCCAAAGGTTGTCTGTGAGGGAGCACCTTTTGAAGACAGGGCTCTTGGAGTGAGGGCAGCGGCTCAGTGGATACTGAGGGAGCACGCTGGGCAACAATAGACGTGCTTGGGGTGAGTCCTGGTCCTGCAGAGCAGCCACAGCCAAGCCCCTGCCAAGCCCCACCTGCCTGCACCACAGCTAAGCGGTGCCCCGGCAGGCAGGCCCACAGCCGGCAGGCAGGCCCACAGAGACAGTGAAAAAGCAGCCCGGCCAGAGGGGAAGAAAAGCCCGAGCTGCTCACCCAGCCCCCACTACTGCTGAGCTGCAAGCAGACAGGCTCACAGAGGCATTGAAAAGGCGGCCCGGAGCAGCTCGCCCGGCCTCTGCTCTGAACCACCAGCCTCCCTGCAAACAGAGGAATCTGCTATTGTGTCTCAGGCCTGCCCTAGCTCCTACTCACACGCCCCCACCCCCGGAACCACACCTTCACTACCCTGCCTTCTAACAGCTAAAACTGCAACCTA
>PVKE010039353.1:0-15052 GCA_004027555.1 Craseonycteris thonglongyai
GCAAATTAGACTGCAGCACTCTCAAAAATAAGTCCCTCGATTCTTTACCTCTTTACCACCAGCATCTGTATCTGAGCCACTTCCCCTATGTCAGTTCTTTCTCCAGAGAACAGGTCTAGTGCTACTCCTTAAACCTGAAGACAGGCTTTCTGCTCTATCCTGCTCTTGAAAGACCAACAACATTCGGGTATGAATTATCCCAAGATGTGATATTGTGGTAGACATAACTCTAAAGATGCCCTCCTAATATTCTCATCCCTTGATTATTCAAGCTCTAATCTAGGCACTATTAGCAGACGTAATTAAGGTTGCTCATCAGCTGACCTTAAAATAGGGAGTTTATCTCAGATCATCTGTGTGAGCTCAACATAATCCTATAAATAGGAATAAAGAAGATTTTGTTTTGGAGAGGCATTAGAGGACGAAGACAGATATTGCAGAAAGAGGAAGACAGATATTCTAAGAAGGTAAAAGATGACATTGCTGACTCCAAGATGTAGGGGCCCCTATGCAAGGACCTGAGATACATTTCTAGGACAAAGGGGCTGACAGCCAGCAAGAAAATGGAGACCTTGTTCCTACAACCAAAAGCCACTGAATTTTGCCAACAACTTGAAAGATCTTTGAAGTGCAATCTTCCCTCAAGAATCCAGATAAGAGCCCAGGTCATTGACACCTTGATTTCAGCTTAGCGAGACCTAGAGCAAAGAAACCTATTATGTTACTCTAGATAATAGCAATTATCTAATAATACATGGTCTATACAACTGTGAGGTCATAAATTTGTGTTGTTTTAAGCCACCAACTTTATGGTAACTTGTTATGGCAACAATAAGAAACTACACATAAACATACAATTCATTCATACAAGTTTTTTTGTGAACATAATTTCTTAAAAAAAGACAACTCTGGTTAAGGTTAACACTGATATTCTTTTATATATACAAAAGAGTTTATATTTGTTATAATACCCTACTATTGTAATATTAGAAGCATTTCGAACCAAGCATGTCTTCATTCATTAGATATTTATTAAGCATCTCCTATGTCCAAAAGTCTGCAGCAGATACAAAGGATCCCTGCCTACAGGATCCTCCTTGTGTGAATGGTAGGCTGACTCCTCGTGGATAAAGTCTAAACACCTGAACACAACATACACAATTGAATCACCTGTCTATCTTCTGCCTATAATTTTCTACTCTCTCTCTGTTAAGCCCTTTATTTTCTTTCATGCTTTTGGTACTAGCAATTCACATTTTCATACCTCAAGGTGGCTTTTCCTTCTTTTTGCCACATTACACTCTTTAAAAGACCCCTACACTGACACACTATTGAGCATTGTAAACTACTATTATCTCCATGCTCTCAATTGCCCTTATCCCTGAACAATTTCTATTCTATAACACTAAGAAATTTCTTTTTCTTCCTTCTTTCTTTCTCTCTCTCTCTTTCTTTTTTTCTTTATCTGTTGGGTACTGTCTCTATATTCCCCTAGTAAAATATAATCTATACAAAAAGTGACTTTTATTTGTTGTGTTCACTTGAGTTATCCCTAGTATACAAAATGATGTCTAGCTCATAGTAAATAGACCCTTTATAAGTATTTGTGGAGCACTGAATGCATCTTATCAAGATCACACATTTTCAATAGTTATTTTTAGGATGGCATTTGGCAGAGGCTTTGATATCAATAAAAAGTAGACGAGCTGATAAATCTATAGACCACCTTCCTAAGACTAGGAAATGGGCCTAGGACTTCACAGTTGTCAATTGTTTGATATACCCAGTGTTTTTCTAGGACTGATCTGGAAATATGGGGAGTGTTGCTAGGTTGTTTTTGGTGAAATGAGGTTCAACCTTGCATAGCCAATAGAATGCTACCATTCTATAACATATTTTGAATTATTGAAAAAGAACAGAATAGTTGAGTCTCATACACAAAATCCTTTCCCCAATTTTTTCTTTATGTTTCAATGAAGACATAAAAATTATGCTTAATTGAGTGCAACATTTACTACTTCTCTAGTACAATTCCTACTGGTTGCCAGTCTCCCTTCTGATAAACCCTTTAATGCATAAATAACATTTTTGCCTTTATCTTTTTTCTTTGTAAATCATTTTGAACTTGGTATAGTCTTATACCAGGAGTATAAGAATAAAGCTTGCAAAAAATTAGAGAAGACTTTTTCTTTCTCATTCTTACAAATACAAGTTGTTCAATTTGGATGTATTTTTAAATATTTTCAAATTACTTACTCAATATTCTAAGTTGTACCTAGAACAAAAAAGTTTGAAAACAGCTATTAAGCACCTATGAAACCACATATGGCTCCCCGCAAGTAAACCAAAGCCACAAGTTTATATTTATAAAACTTCAAAGTTTATAGAGGTTTTTCTGGGATGTGTGGCTGAAAAGCACTGATACTGTCAGTGACAAGAAGCTAGTGTGCTTGCTGGTAAAGAAATTCCAGCTCATACTGGCACTGAGCAATGTACTTGAACTTGCTCACCATTTAATAGGTTACAGTTTGCCAACTTTCAAAGGAAAGGTTTATTGAGGAGAAATTTCAGATTCTCCTTTAGCCTTCTGTATCTTGTCCAAAGTAGTTTTGCCAAAACCAAAGGTTTAAGGGCTGGGCTCAATTTCTCCATTTTAAGTACGGACCACAAATAAAACAACCAGTAAGAATAAATGTAGTGAGCTTCTTGCCCAAAGTGGTAGACTTAGATTGGCTAGCAATGCCAGAGCAAATACATTCATAAGGCTCATTCAAAGAATGACACATTTTGACTTGGTCCCAACAACAGCAAGTGGAAAAAATCAGTCCTTAAATCACCTCATTGTGGGTTTGCATGTTTAAAGTTATGGCTGCTGCTACAACCTAAATAGCAGCTATTTCAGACATATTTTCATCCCCAAATTCCTAAAGTGGTTCTAATCACATAGTTTCATACTCAAAAATACAGCACGCAAACACAACCACTTTTCCTTTGAAGCTGGAGGCATAGCAGATAAACAAAGAGAATTTGATTCCCAACATGTTCAGACATGAGGGATGAAAAAAAACAATAATTTATTTCAAAAAACTATGAGAAATAATTTTCTTAAATGAACTTCGAATTTTCCTGGCAGATTTCTATTTTAAAGGCAATCTTGATAGCCTAAAAAATCTGTCTTAGATGTTCCAAAGGATATTCATAGAACAATTACTATGACTACAAAGCATCTGATATTTGTCATTTCCTAAGGTTATGTTTTTCAAAACTGACAATGTTAGAATTACCTAAAGATTTTGTTTTGTTTTGTTTTGTTTTGTTTTGAATCCAATGTTTAGGTCCTACTTCAGAGCAATTGAACTAGAATTTCTGAGAGTGAGGTCCAGCTGATTCTAAAGCCCAGCCAGTGCTATAAATTGAGGTCTACAAACAAAGAGAAGGTATTAAAGAGTTGTGAAAAAAATATTTTCCACACTTTCCTGATCATTTGTGTCTCCCAGAATGATTCTTAACATTCATCCAGAATAATGGTGCTTCAATATCTAGGATAAAACCTGGGAAGTATATTTTTAAATAGCAACATAATAATTTTTACTATCAGGAATCTGGTCTCCTGGAAGGAGAAATGTAATTATAAAATAAAGGCTTTAGCAGACATCCATGAAAAGCACTTAAGAACAGAACATTATTTAACTTAACCTTCATATCACCACCTGAGTCTTTTCCAACTAAGGTTTAAGGTCTACATTAACAGAGGCACACTATAGAGGAAACTTGAGTTTCTCCTAATGTTCTCATTGCACACCCATGGAAAAGGTCAAGATCAAGACAGAGTCCTCAGAGATGTCTGGGCCAGTGTTCAAGGACAGACAGAGATTTTAGTGTGAAGAATTGGCTTGGGGCGAATCCTTTTGTGTCATCTTTCTGTCTTCACACTGTGTCACTCTCTTTATATCACATAGTGTGTTCCATTCACTCCGTCTTTATTGTGTTGAGCCAGGGGCAGGAGCACTTTCAGAATAGCAGGTGCCTTTAACCTCACAAGGCCTGACTGATGATGCCCAGGATTTGGTCATTTAATAATATACTAAAATACAATTGTTGTAAGTATCAGTTTAAATAGCTGCATTTTACTGTTTTACTATTTGATTTACTGTTTTGTGTTACTATTTTATTTTTACTAATTTGTTTTACTATTTTCCTCTTGCAATACTCGGGTATAGCAATATTCATTTAATATCCCTCCAACAAACCATAACACAATGAAGAGACCAAAAGTGGGCTTTTCCACTATGCCATCAAATTCCCTGCATAATGTTTCCTTTGAAAACCCATGACATCAGTGACAATTCCCAGTGTAGCCATAGAGAAGCCTGGTGGGCACATTAATGTTCTGCAAGACACGATTAAGGCTAGGGACTGCACAGCAAAGAATGCCAAAAAAGAGCACCTTAGGAATGAGTGGAATAGCAATTAGAATATTCTCAGGCATAACTGTGTTGCAATTTGAGCAAGATTTTCATTTGTATATAAAAGATGAACTCAAAGCCAAAAAAAGAAAAAGAAAAATTGGAGAAGTTACCATACCCACTTCTTTACACAAAGGCAAAAGAGGTATAGAAATACTTGGATTTAATCAAAGATTTTTAAGTAGAATATAATAAAATATATACAATTTCATTTTTTAAGAGAAATTGGGTTCCATATTTTAAACTTTAATGACATAGAAGACATGGCTAACAGTGATTATCTCTGAGTAATGAGATTCTGATTAAGCAAAGACTTTAGAGATATGATGTCAAAGCACAAGAGATTGAAGAAATATTAGATAAACTGGACCTTGCCAAAAGTGAAAAATATGATGGTACAAACGATACCATCAAGAAAGTAAAAAGATAACCAACAGAATGGAAGCAAATATTTGTAATTCATATATTTGCTAAAATATAATATATAAAGAACGGTTGCAACTCAATAATAAAAAGACAAATAGCCCAAGTAAGAACATAGGCAAAGGTTCTGAATAAACATTCCTCCAAAGAACATATAAATGACCAAAAAGCACATGAAAATATCCTAAACATAATAAGCCATAAGAATATGCAAATGAAAAACAATGAGATACTACTTCATATTCACTAGGATGACTATAATGAAAATCATAGATAATAACAATTATTGTTGAAGACGTAGATAAATTTTCTGGTCAGAATGTACATTAGTGCAGCCACTTTGCAAATTAGTTGGCAGTGCCTCAAAATGGTAAACATAGAGTTACTGTAAGATCCAGTAATTTCAATCTTAAATATATAACCAAGAGAAATAAAAACATATGTCAATACAAATACCTGTACACAAATTGAGTGAGAATATGTGCAAGACACATATCTAACAAAGGATTGGTATCGAGAATATATGAGGGCTGTCCAGAAAGTATCCAGCCATGTAACCATTCTCCTTATATTGACAATGGCTGGAATTTTTCTGGACAGCCCTCATATAAACAACTCTCAAACTCAACAATAATAAAATTAGCCTATTAGAAAATGAATAATGGGGAGGGCAGGATGGCTCAGTGGGTTAAGTGCTCGCTTTGCAGCCCTGGGAACCTAGGATCAAATCTCAGCCCCGGCACGGACAGACCCATATCCTGAACTGAGGTGAGCTTCCCATGCAGGAAGCTCCCAGTTCAGTTCTCACCCTTCCCAATTTCCTGCCCCGAGCGACCCCTGCCCACCTGCGTAGAAGAGGACCATGTCAAAAACTGATGACATACAACTGTGGAGACTGCTCTGGGCCCTTTCCCTTCTCTCTCTGTTTCTGTCTCTCTCTGTTTCTGTCAAAAAGAATAAAATAAATCTATCTTTTTTTAAAGGAGAGAAAATGAAAAAAAGACATGAGCAGACATTTCACTGAAGAGCATATACAAACAGCAAATAAACACATGAAAAGATGTTAAACATTAACCATTAAGAAAAAGAATATTAAAACTGAAATAGCATATCACTACATAGCTATCAGAATGACCAAAATAAAAAATAGTGACAACATCAAATGCTGATGAGGATTTGGGAATCCATACCCTATACGTTGCTGATGGGAATGTAAAATGATATAGCCATTCTTTAGAAACAATTTGGTACTTTCTTATGGAACTAAACATGTAAACTACCATACAACTTAGCAATTGCACTTTGGGGCATTTATATGAATAAAGTATAATGCATGAAGTTCAATATTAGGAATAATATTGAGATGGAGGTTGTTTGTGGTCAACCTACTGCATTCTACCTTTCTTCTTCAACTTCAGTTCAGCCTGAATATTTTTTTATTTGAATTATTTAGACAATAAATTGGGGAATGAGGAAGAAGAGAATTTAGCTTTTTCTTGGGCTATGCAGTGAATTTCATAACCTGACATCTACATCACTTATATTCCTTTAGTTCAGTAAATTAAATATTACATATGGAAAATAATTAAATTGCAAAGGAACATGAATGTATATAAAAAGATTGTTCTTTGTAAAAGCAATAGTTTAAGTAGACTATTATTACAAAATGCCTAAGCTAAAAGTTGTAATACTTCAATTGCATAGAATATTTTTTTAATATATATTTTTATTTATTTATTTATTTTTGACGAGAGAGAGAGAGAGAGAGAGAGAGAGAGAGAGAGAGAGAGAGAGAGATACAGAGACAGAGAGAGAACTGAACTGGGGGAGCTCCCAGTTCAGCACATGGTTCCGCACGGGCCGGGGCCGGGGCTGGGATTTGATCCCTGGTCCCCGGGGCTGCAAAGTGAGCGCTTAACCCACTGAGCCACCCCGGCTTCCCCTCAATTGCATAGAATATTATACCTGCATATTTTGTTGAGATTCATTAGTATGTTTGTGAAACATAATTTTATTAATTAGTACAATGATATTCTACTCTTAGCAGGGGTTTTATTAGGCAAACATATTTTAATGGCATATTTCTGGAAAAGAAATTTCTTTGGAACAAAGGTGCTGTTTTCTAAAAATCCAGAAGACAAGTTATGAGTATGCACAGAGATTCATATTCAGTTAAGGTAACAATTTTTACTTTAATGATTCCCTGTTTATAGTTTGCCTTAGCTTTACTTTCACAATAACACACATTTCTTTTACATGTTTTGTGGTGTTTATTTTAAGTGTCAGTTCTGCCAATATGTTCTGATTTTTATTCATTTATAAAAATAGTTTTCTAAAAATACAATTTTGAAGATGAAAGTGTTGTGGAAGAATTTTAATACACTCTCCCATTGTATTTATGAAAAAAATATTCTTAGCAATAGGTCAAACAGTAGAAAATGGGGTAACTACTCATTATCCATTCACCCATTAGTTATTTCTCTCATCTACATAGATACTTATTAATTTTGATCATTTCATGATCTCTCACTACATTCTAAACATCCATAAGATATATGAATGCACACTGTTTTCTCCTACTACTCTTCGCAAAATGCTCACAGGAAGCTGATGATTCTTTTCTGTTTATTAAACCCCACAAGATCCACCTACCTTTCAACACTTGGAATGGAAGGAGTTACTTTCAAGAAGTGTGTTTTCAAAGGCAGCAGGACCAGGGATTGCTGAGAAGCAGCCTGGTGAGCAAAGTACTAAGAGTTTTTGCTGTCATCTCGACCCTCGTGACCCCTTCACTTCACTTCCCTCAGCTGCAAAAACACAGAGAGCTGCATTATCCTTGCTGACCCGGGGACACGAAAAGGGAACTGTGCAACAAAAATGACTGGAGGTCGGACTTGGCAGTGAAGTCTTGTGGAAAGAAGGGAGGTGAGAATCAGAGGACCTAGCCACTAGTCGGGACCATGTGACCGCAAGCAAGTCAACACTTTTGTTTCTTTTTCACAAAAAGGCTATAAACACAACCAAAAAAGTGAATGGGCAAACTTTTTGAAAAAGGAATATTTCCACAATTACTTTAAAATCTAAATAAAAGCTGAATTAATTTGAGATATTATTATAATTACCAAATGAATAACAGAATAAGATCTGACTTCATAATTTATTTTACTAGGTTTGAAAAGGAACCAAAGAATCTTTCTCTTAAGGCAAATGCTCTTTAGTTTGTCAAAGGAGTTTTAAGGTTTTACTCAATAGAGAAGCAGATTACCAAAAACAAATTAAAAAAGCTTTTTAAGGAACCTTAGTGTTGGCATATCAAATAACCTCTAAAAGCAGTGTTGTAATACCGTACCTTAAAGTAAATCAGAACCCAGTGGATTGTGTTCCATCAAATGATTTTAGAAAGACAGAAAATGTTTATTCAGATATGACTGAAATTTCAGGAATGACAAACACAGAACATATTTTATGCTGTGTTTCTGGTATTTAAAGTCTGTAGTAATGTGTTGAAAACTGTGTGGAATAAATAAGAAAAGACTTTTAAAAAGATGCCACAAAAATGCCACAAAAAAATGTAGCAATTACTTTTTACTTGATAATACCTCTTAGTTACTACTAGATATTTTCTTTTGTTAGTTTTCAAAAACTCCAGGATTTTTAATGACTCTAGCAAATCAACAGCTTAAAACACATATCTTTTTATGTGCTGGCAATTCCAACATAAAATACTTAAAATCAATAGGAGTCAAGAACAATACCGGAGGAAGCTTGGAAACGTAATACAAATTCTTTTAACTTATCCTACCTCTTTCCTTGATCAAAGACTACAAAATCCCATTTCATTATTGGTCATTCATTCTAAATATTAACAATAATATGATCAGAAACCTCATCATGATTTACTCGCCTAACTACTTAAAGAGTTTTAGTCTCCTAACTACATTGAGGCTTTAACATCTTCAGTATAGATAGTGCCCACAATATATGCATATCTTGACAGAAAATTGTCTTTACGAAGAGTTTAAGTGACTTGAAGTCAAAACAGAATTGAAAGTGACTGTGACTTTGCCCACACCATCTAAAGGTTGATATTGCAGTTTTCTTCTCCTTGATGAGCTATTAGCTCTATCATAGAAAATAAAATTATATGAAAATTCCATGAAAAAGTGTGTAAGTCTAAAAGTGGGGGAACAGAAAACCACTTATAGGAAGTAGAAACTATAACAAAGAATTGGGATATAAAAACCCAGAAAAGAACAATCACTGTTCCTAAACATTATAATATACGAGTATATATTTTACTCCAATAATTATACAAACTAAAATTATACCCTAATTTTTCCTAATTACACCTTATACTATAAGGCAAAATTATAACTGAATTTATGCCATGGTTAAGTGATTACTATTCTAGCTTACTACATCATCCATACTTCTCTGAAGCACTTACTCCCAATCAATGTTAACTCTATACAAAAGGAAGGAAAATCTTCAGCATCTACTTATGCAATCTTTCTCAATTGAGTTAGGTGGTACCTGGAAAAGTGATACATCAAAGTGTTGGATACAAAATACAGGGTTTATATCTGTGAGATTTTCCTATTATGCCATTGAAATAATTAAGACTTTAAAATAATTTTTCAAAATACACATAAAACTTTCTAATGTATCCAATCATGGATTTGTAGAGATAAAATTATGAGTACTTCTAATGAAAATTAGCTAAAGCATATTTTCTATTACTTAACCAAAATTGGCTATTAAAAAAATTAGCTTAAGCATTTTTTTTCTATATTACTTGCCCACTACTGTCAAAAAAGAAAGAAAACTAATATTTCTGGCATCTTCTATGTTATAGGAACTTTCAGAGGCTTTCTCGTTTAATTCTTAACAACAGTCTGACGAGTCAGGCTTTATTACTGTTATTTTACAAGTGAGGAAACTAAGACAATTTTCCTAAGTAAATGACAGAGCAGTGATTTAAATTCATTCAGCTCAAAGACATTTTATGGCAAAAATGATCTGAGAAAGTATGATAAAAAAAAATTATAAAGTGGTAGTACTTTTCTGTATTTTCTCAATTTCTGAATGATTTTCATAATGTAAGCCACACCATCTTAAATAAGGGTCAAGCATTTGGTATATTTCAGAATCAGATCAGTGCAAGGAAGGACCAACTATCTCATATGGATAACTACCCTATATTTTTCTGCTATTGAAATGGTGTAATCTAAATCATTTTTCAACAGCAGAGACATTGTGAGTTCTCCAGAACATTTTAAATCAATTTTATTTGTTCATTACTTTATCATATTGACAATAATCTAAACATCATTAATTGCACCAGTACCAATATTGCATTCTGGTCTTTGTGCCTACATTTTTTTTTTCCACATAAGTTCTAATGATGACACCTTCCTGTACGAGCTAAAGAGAAAACAGAAACCAACATAATACTTAACCGATGTGTTCACATAAACGAAAAGGAAAAGAATATCAAGTTATACTGTTTGAGAAAAGTTTCTTTGAAAAAGAGAAAAGCCTATGAGAATTTATTTACCACAAAATGCATGAAAATATTCTCATAAACAACATTTTAGACTCAGGAAAAGAAATCACCGATCAAATAAAATTAAATAACAAGGCATTATGAGGCACTTATTTTAAAAATCACTTTAGGAATAATTTAACATATGAGCAAAGCCCAAGCCCTGAGAACTGTAGAACACCAATGTGAGATATTAAAGATGTCTTAAATAAGTTGACAGAAATACTACAGTAGACTCTCAATGAACCGAAACCCAAGCAACTGACAATCTCAAGAAACTGGCAAATTATTTTTGCTGGTTGGTTGCGATTTTGCCAGTTGCTTGACAGTGCTGGTTGCTCAAGTTCTAGTTACCGAAGTATCTACCTACATTTATCCAGCATCTACAAATCCCTGTGGGTGCCCGTTAACTGACAGTCTGCTGTATATTAATAGGTTAGAAGAATAAATGTTGCTAAAAGGTTAATATTCCCCAAATTGATATGTAGATCTGACATAATCCCAAATACAGTCCAAAATGACTTGAAGGAAAAGGTACAAAATGGTGGATTAGATAAATGCTATGCCTACTTCCTCCCAGGACCACACCAAAATTACAAACAAATTACAGAACAATCAACCTCAAAAATCATCTGAATGCTAACTCAACAGAACCCCTATAACTAAGGGTATAAAAAAGACGTCACATCCAGACTAGTACGAGGGGTGAAGATACAAAATGGGCTGAGCATAATAAACCTACAGATAGTGGCTGAACATTGGGAGGGACACCTTGGTGGCAGAAGTCCCTCTGGAAGAAGCGGGGAGGTTCCAGCCCCACACCTTGGTCTTCGGCCCAGGGATCCCGTCTGGAAAGAGGAGCTCCCACAACATCTGGCAGTGAAAATCAGTGAGGATTCTGCCTGTCTGGCCTGATGAAACAAAAAGCGGCTAGAAACCCAAACACCTGCTGGAAGGGCCCATATATGGACGTACTGCCTTGCAAATACTCACCTGGTCTCCAGTGGAGGGGCAGCAACTCCAGAGGCACAGGAGACATACCGAGAAAGACTAAGTTGTATGACTTTGGGGTGAGGGCTAGAGGAACAAGAACTTTTGTCCCTGTGTGGTGGCTGCGTAATCAGAAGCCTACAGGAGGGCACCATCTTTTCTATGTTGAATCCTCTCGGAAAAGGCCAAATCTGAGACTGTATTGGGCTGGAAAAGTATGCGCATGCGCATGCGCACCACCTTGGTAATGCCCCGTGTCCCTGCCCTGCACTGCCCCATCACTGGAGGGCACTCCCAGCTCTTGAATGCTAGCCCCAATCCACAAACTGTGGAAGCCTTTTCTATCCAGTGACCCAGACATCTTTTGGAGAGAGGCAATGAGCTGCAACCTACGCTACGGCCTGGGGTAGGCAGAGGCTTGCTACACAGTTCTCAGGAAGTTTTTGTGAAGTGGTCACAGGCCAGGCACTGCCCCAAAGCAAGCAGTGGCTGGCTGAGGTGTTCACACAACATTCTGAAAAGTGGTCACAGGCCAGGCACCGGTGCAAAAACGGAATCTCTATTAACATTGTGCAAACCAGCAGCCATGACTCATGACTCCCCAGAACCCTTCCCTGCCCTGCCCAGCTAGGGCTGCATTGGCAGAGGCATTCTCAACCCCGGCTCAACCACCTCAGCCTGCACCCCTAAAGAGGCTTTTTCAATGGCTGGGTTTTACAGGTAGCAGACAGGTGACAGCAGGTCTAGGGGGCACAGAGTCTTTTGCTAAGACGTGCCAGGCCCTGTACTGGTGGCAGTTAGCTTGTTTTAGTGTGATGCTAACCCCACATACCTCCAGGTCCAGCATAGGCAGCAGCCAACCACAGAGAGCTGTATAGTTCCTAATCAGGTACCCCTGGGTCAGTCACAGGCAAGGTTGAAATTGGCCTGCACCGCAGTCCCTCCCAAGAGACACCAGAAACAACACACCTAGAGGCCAGCTTCCCACCACACCAGAGTACCATCTGGTTAGCCCCACAAGCAGCACACCCAAAGGGTGGTCTCAACAGGTACAAAAGCCCATGGGGGCAGATCCCCCTTTGATAGGTCACCCCCCACCAAGCAGCTCATACATAGTGGGCACAGCAAATTCTTCCACACAGTCAGCATCAATCTCACGTGCTGATGCACCAAAAGCAATCAAGGCTCAACTACACAGGATGATACACACACAAGGGACACTCCCAGAACACATGCATGGGTGACCAGGGGAATTGTGCCACTGGACCACACAGATACCTGCTTCATATGGCAACCAAGTAAAGACTGAGACACATAAGATAAGATTTGGGAGCAAATATATAAAAGTAAACATAGAGAGGTGGCCAGAATGAGATAACAAAAGACATGTCTGAAATAAAAGAACAGGAGAAACCTCCAGAAATACAACTAAATAAAATGGAGGCTATCAACCTACCAGAGACAGATTTTAAAACACTGGTTATAAGAATGTTTAAGGAACTCAGTTAGAATTTCAACAAAACATGAAGAAGGACATAGAATCCATAAAAATGAACCAGTAAGAAATAAAAATACAACAAAAATAAAAATTACACTGGAAGGAATCAACATCAAATTAGGTAAAGCAGAAGATCGAATCAGCAATTTAGAGGAAAAAGTAGCAGAAAACTTTCAATCAGAACAAAAACAACAAAAATAAATAAGTATAGAAATAAATAATGACAAAGACAATTTAAGGAACGTTTAGTATAGCATCAAACATAACAACCTATGCATCATAGGAGAACCAGACAAGAAAGAACAAGGGATTGAGAACTTATTTGAAGAAATAATGACTAAAACCTTACCTAGCGTGGTGAAGGAAATAGACCAAAATTGTCCCAAACAAGATAAAGCCAGATGTGTCCACTCCAAGACACATTAAAATTAGAATGGCAAAGCTTGAAGAAAAAGAGAGAATTCTAAAAGCAGCAAGAGAAAGACAACTGACAACTTACAAGGAAGCTCCCGTAAGACTATCAACTGATTTCTCAACAGAAACTTCGCAGGCCAGAGGGAAATAGCAGAAAATATTAGAAGTGATGAAAAATTAAGGCCTACAACCAAGACTATTTTACCCAGCAAGACTATCATTTAAAATTGAAGGAGAGATAAAGAGCTTCCTAGACAAGGAAAAGCTAAAGGAATTCATTACCACCAAGCCAGTATTATAAGAAATGTTAAAAGAACTTCTTTAAGTGGAAGAAAGAAGAAAACAAAGATCAAAAATATAAATAACAAAATGGCAATAATTATGCATCTAGCCATAATCACTTTAAATGTAAATGAATTTAATGTTCCAGTCAAAAGAAATAATTTTAATTATGGAAGTAAAGACCTGTTCTCAGAAAATTATAAAACACTGAATAGAGAATTTAAAGAAGATACAAATAAACAGACACATATACCATAGTTAAAATGTCCATACTACCCAAAACAATCTATAGATTCAGTGCAGTCCCTATCAAAATGCCAATGCCATTATTCACAGAACTAAGACAAATAATCCTAAAATTTATGTGCAACCAGAAAGACCCTGAATAGTCATGGCAATCCTGAGAAAGAAGAACAAAGCTGGAGGTATCATGCTGTCTGATATCAAACTATACTATAAAACCATAGTAATCAAAATAGCATGGTATCAGCATAAAAACAGACATGTACATAAATGAAAAATAGCAAAAAGCCCAGAAATAAATTCATGCACATATGGTCATTTAATCTATGACAAAGAAAGCAAATATTACATTTGGGGGGGAAATTGTCTTTTCAGTAAATGGTGCTGGGAAAACTGGACAGATACATGCAACATATAACAACCAGAAATGGATTTAAACCTGTATAATCCATTAATGACAGTTACATTGCAATGGTAACACCAGAATTGGTTTTAAGTGTCTACTTGATTACTGACAACTCACTTCAGTGCGTTGCAACCAAGACAAAAAAGGCTCTAAAAATGTCATCACCCTAGTGCTTCCATTAGAAACACAGAACATGTTTCTTCTAAGATAGACTTCAATCCACACCTCCCTCTATAATCAGCTGAACCCAAAACAAAGTCTTCATAAACTCTGTCAATTTGCTTGCTCTACAAGATTACGCCCAATCACCAAGGATACATCTCTCCACCAGGCACTATGTTGTCATTAATATATTACTTCATTCAGTTCTCACAACAATCCTAAGAGTTGGTACTTCAATATTATCATTTTACAGATGAGAAAATGGGAGCACAGAAAGATTTTGTAACTTTCCCAAAGTCACAAAACTATTCCATAGTATGCCTCTGAATTGGACCTGAGTAGAATATGATAGCCTACACGCTAATCCATTATGCAATAGAAAATATACTTCAAGATATATGACAACTTAGGGCTATTTATGTCAGTTAAGTTTTTTTCAGAAGCTAATGAAGGGCATTTAGAAGACTATTGTAATCATAGGAGATATAACAAATTCTTAATTAATTTCAAAATATGATTTAAATCATTAATTATGTTTAATAGGTACAGAACACAGTATAAAAATTTAAGTTGGCAAGAAATGTAATTTTTTTTTTTTTTTTTTTTTTTTTTTTTTTTTTTTA
>PVKE010039354.1:0-15058 GCA_004027555.1 Craseonycteris thonglongyai
AATAAAATACAAATTAAAAAAAAAAAAAGAGAAAAAGAAACAAGATATAAATGTTCCCTGTCACGACTGTTATTCAGCGTAGAACTGGAAGTTCTACCCTTAGCAATCATGAAAAAGAAAAAAAAAAGGTATCCATACTGGGAAGGAAGAAGTTAAACAGTCAGTCACTTAAAAAATGACATGATTATTTATTTAGAAAATTCTGAAGACTCTACCTGAAAACTACTAGAAACAATGAAAAAATACAGTATTTTTGCAGCATACAAATCAGTGTACAAAAATCCATTGCATTTATATATCAAAAACAAAACTTAACAAGAAAAAAAAACAACATATCTTTTCTAATCAGAAAAGGAAGGCATAAATCACCTAGGGATAACCTTAACAAAGACTGTGAAGGACTTATACAATGAAAACCATAAGACACTATTAAAAGAAAGTTTAAAAGACACAAAGAAATGGAAAGATATTTTGTGCTCATGGATTTGAAGAATCAACATAGTTGAAATATTTATATTACCCAAAGCAACATACAGATTTAATGCAATCCTCATCAAAATCCCAAGGACATTCTTTCAAGAAATAGATCAAAGAAGCATCAGATTGGTATAGAATCACAAAAGACCCTGAATGGCCAAAGCCATTCAATGTAAAAAATAATAATAATAAATAAGGCTGGAGGTATCATACTTCCCAGTTTCAGTATATCAGAGAAACCCTCAAAGATCAAAATAGCATGATATTGGCAGAAAATGCACACGGAGACCAATGGAGTAGAATAACAAAATCCAGAAACAAAACCACATATATATGGACAGATAATTTTTGACCAAAGAGGGGGGGGGGAAAAGTGACGAAAAGAAAGCCTCTTCATTAAATGTTGCTGGGAATATTGAAAACCATAAATGGAAGAGTGAATCTGGGCTTTGGGCTGTCTCCATAAACCAAAATTAACTCAAAACAGAGCAAAGACCTCCACGTAAGAACCAAAACAATAAACTGCATAGAAGAGAATATCAGTACTAAACTTATGGACTTAGAGTTTAAGGAGCAATTCATAAATTTGACCCCAAAAACAAGGGAAGTAAAATCAAAATAAAATAAAATAAAAATGGGATTATATCGAACCATTAAACTTTGGCAAAACAAAAGAAACTATCAAGAAAATAAACAGACAACCAATGAAAAGAAAGCAAATATTATTTAACAGTGCATCTGATATAAGGGATTACGATCCAAAATATAAAAAGAACTCCCACACTCAACAACAAAAATATGAACAACCCAATTGAAAAATAGGAGATGCTGGGATAGCGCAGCAGTGGAGCACATGCCTGGAAAATTGTGAGGCCTGGGCTTTGATTCCTGGCCCCAGACTGTGCAAACTCATATGCTGAACTTCATTGCAACTGGTAACCCCCGGGATGGCTTAGCAGCGAAGATTTTCACCTCCCATGCAGGAGGCCCCTGGTTTGGTTCCCGCACTGTGTGGCCCCACCTCCACCTGTGTGGAATGAAACCATGTCACAACTAATGATGCACAATTATGGAGCCTGCTCTGGGCCATCTCCCCTTCTCTCTGTCTCTTTTTTCTCTCACTGTCTCTCTCTCTCTTTCTCACTTTCTCTCAAACAATAAAATAAATCTTTTAAAAAAATGGACAAAGGACCTGACAGACATTTATCCCAAAAAGACATAAAATTGACCAACAGATTACATGAGAAAACATGCTCAATTTTACTAGCTATTAGGAAAATGCAATCAGAACACCATGAGTTATCACCTCACATCTATTAGAATGTCTGTGATCAATAAGCTGGATCACGAGTGCTGGAGAGACAAAGGAACTTTCATGAACTGCCAATGGGAACGTAATTGCTACAACCACTATGGAAGACAGGATGGAGTTTCCTCAAAAAAAATTAAGAATAGAATTACCCTATGACCCAGAAATTCCTTTTCTGGGGGTCTACACAAAAATTTTAAAACTTAAGTCTGCAAAGATGTATGTACACATCGTTCGTTGTGGCCAAGATGTAGAAACAACCAAAGTGTTCCTTGGCACATGACTGGATAAAAAGCTGCGGTACATTTACACAATGGAAAATGACTCAGCAATAAGATGAAATACTGCCATGATGACAACATGGATGGAACTGGAAATCATGCTGAGCGAAATAAGCCAGACAGAAAAAGCTAAGAACCATATGACTTCACTCATGGGTGAGATATAAAACTAAAAACAACAAAAAAAGCAAGAATTCATGGACACAGTCAATAGTTCAGTAGTTTCCACAGGGTAAGTGAGGAGGAGCTGGGGAAAGGGGAAAGGGAGATCAAATACGTGGTGATAAGAGTGAGCACACAATGCAACACATAGATGATGTATAGTGGAATTGCACACCTGGACCTACGTGATTTTACTAACCAATGTCACCCCAATACAGTTAATTTAAAAAGTAAATTAAATTCAAAATTCAGAAGAAAAAATAATTCAATCGTACTTCAGAAAACTATGCCAAAAAACAATTTTTATTCTTTAATATACTCCTTTACAGTCTTTACCAGGAGTATACACCTTAAATAAAATACCTAAATTATAATAAAAAGCTTTTAAAATGCATGCATATTTACCAAATTATTTGCATTAATTTGATAAAATTTGAGGGAGACAAAGAAGTAAAATCTGGTTTTTATGTCACAGACTTCAGAACAATAAAAACCTTTGTTTTGTACTTTAGAATATCATGACTTTAAAACATTATCTTCAACAACCAAATTTAACAACAAATTTGCAAGTGGAAAAGGCTTATCCAAAGTTATTAATAACTGACAGGAATGAGTCAGCTCAGTGGGACATAAGGAGAGGACAGTCCTTGTGCAGAGGAAAAACGGACAGACATGGGAAAGAACATCTTAGTGATGAAGCTCACAAAGGTAAGACAAAAGGTAAACAAGCAAAAGATGGGAGTTCAAGAACCTGAAAGCTGGGAGACAACATTCAGGACGATTTTATCAGTTCTATGGTTCATAAGGCAAAGTTAGGAAAAAGCACTGAAAAAGCACACTATTATCCTGGGACAATACCCTTTCTTAGCTGTTGCCTTAAAAGAAGGGGAAAAAAATTAAAAGATTTTCAATTCAAATAACTTAAATAGAAATAATTTTTAAAATAAACGTATAATTCAGTTCAAAGTTTTAAAGAAATATGAAACATATTTTCTTTCTTCTTCTTCTGGTTCATAGAAAACCACTATTTATTTGCATTCAACACATAATATTCCCCAAAGATATCTTTGCTCTTTTAGGCAAAATGATTGCCTGCTCATATTGTAGGCATACTTCAGCTGAATACTTATTTTTATTATACAATCAATACTTCAGCTACTTCACCACGTAATCAATATGTTTTTTGTGATACAACATTTAATGTTTTGTTTTGTTTTTAATTGTTATTGGGTTGTTGTTTTTTTACAGGTTAAAGGTAGAGTGCTTTACTAGTGGACCACCAACATGAGGAGTTAAAACATTCAAAAAATCTAATTCTCTGAATTAAGCAGTATGAAAGACAATAAGAGAAATTGAAAAACATATATCAAACACAAATTTTCCCACTAGCAGCGGCCCTGAAAAACAAAAATGCCATCAATTAAAGAACACATGCATTTACAATTTGCTTGTAAAGAACTGATGTATATTATCTCTGTTGCCTGTAGGAGTAAAATGAAGGCTCAGGTGGCATTATTATGCAAAATTCAGGGAAGGAAGGAAGGAAGGAAAGAAAGTCTGAAAACCAAAAGAAACTTGAGTATTATAAGTCTAATAAGAAATAAATAAAATAGAAAGCTAGGACATCACTTTTACCAAATTACTAACCTCATGAAAGAGTTTCCCACAACAATGAGAATAAATGTTAACTACTTGATAGTAGAAGGCACAAAAAGTTTAGGTTTTGTTATTTTCATCAAGCATTTTTGGTCTAATCATTAATGGCATGATGTTAGTAATAAAAGAAAAGTAAGCCAAGTGACAGCTTTCCTTATGTTCACTCAGCAAATACATGCTTAGCCATTTCATACCATCTGGTATGCAAGTCTTCAAGCACTGAATGAGTGGTGGAGAAGTCAGTGGTGGGTTATGGGTGGGAAGAGTCCTCTAAAGAAGAAAAATTTTCTGTGATAAGAGATATAATCAAAGAACCTTAGTGGTCATTCCCCATGAAGTTGAGAAACAAAGGAGAAATTGGAGTCAATGGGAACTTGGAGTGATAATCTATGTTGGAGGCCTCATTGCTATACACTTTAGTGTTTTATATGCTAAGAAATAAACAAACCCTATAAAAATAACACTTGGATGAAAGCCAGCCTGTATTTCAAGACACACAAATCAATACTGTTCGAAAAGAAAAAATTGTAGTTCAGGGCTGTGTCTGAAGGGAAACGTTGGTGCATGTGTGACAATTTTGGTTTGTTTAATAGTTTAGTTAGACTTAATTACTGCAGGTCCTAATAAGGGTAGAATTCATGATCCTGCTTTATTCTGAATCATTTCCTCTGAGTTCTTGAAAAATACTTTTCCAAAATCTGTTTAAGCCTCCCTTAGTAGATAACATAACAAAAAATAATTTGGGGAAAGGTGGTCAATCAAATGGTTCAAATTAAATATATCAGAGTAAGATAATAAGCTATAAACTGTATAAAAATATAAGTTCTACACTTCAGTGATTTGGTATAATTATTGGAGAGTATTTTTGTGGTGATGGTACTACATCACAGTGCATAAATGGCAATTCAGAAACATAAACTGATATATTAAATCTAAATTACATGATGATGTTTGTATGTTTTATTTTTTAATTCCGTATGATTTTATGTGCCCAGTTATACCTCCCATTAAATTCTAAAATGAAAAATATTACAACTAAGCTAGTTTTTGTTCATCCGTTTTACATAGTTTGTATATAGAAGCCATATCTAGTCTGCATAATGTCCTCTTCTCTGTCTAGCCTGATTCAGCATTCTTCCAAAAGTGACTTTCTCAGGAATGTCATTCAAATAATGGCTTGTTATAAAGAGCATTTTTATTAATTGCCTATCTGGAATGTGACTGAAAGTCCCTGTCATATTATCTCATGGTAGCAGCATAAGTTGGCATACTTATCATGTCATTTTTCATTACTTTGTTCATATTATATTGTTTTTCTACATTTTTTAAATAAACATTTAGTATTCCCAATTGAATTATGAACTATTTTTGAGCAAGCAGTATAACAGTAGCAGGCAAAACATTATTTATTTTAGTAGGATTTTATGAGAAACACAGAAATCTTTCTTTGTTTAATTAGTCTAAGAAATAGCATAGAAATTTGGTGCTTCAAAATTATTGAATAGGCTGGACAACCAAAGTCAAACTAGGATGTCACTAACTTGCAGCTGTAACTATAGCTTAAAGAAAATCAGAAAAGCATTTCTCTCATTCAGGCAAGAAACTGTAGGATTTTACTACTAGTTGTGTACAGCTAACTTCCTGCCATATTCAGGTAGGTGATTCAGAAGGCAACACTTCAAAATCATTGCAGAAATTCTGTCTCTTAAGCTTATCTCTGTGGCTGATAACATTGGAAGAAGAAGAATGTTTCCTTCATCTTTCTTTTAATTTTCAGATCTCACATGATTTCATCTCATTGGTAGAACAATAATGAGATACTTCTGTAGGCAAAGGGAGTTTGGGTAACATAGTCTCCAGACTTAAAGTTCCAATAATAGAAATAAGAAGGAAGTGTATTTAAAAATTTTTTTCTAAATTGTATTCAGATGTTGGCTGCATATTTGAATAGAGGATGTGTCTTAGTTCTTTGAAGTTGTTTATCTCGTAAAACGTTTTCAGTAAACTAGTTCTTACAAATGAACTATTTTAAGATTAAACTTACTATTTATCTGTATAAATAAAAATCCCCCAATTAGAGTAAATTGATAATAGTTTTGTGATTCCCTGAATAGGGAGAAGGATCACCCTACTTTCAGACAACACAGTCAGTGGTGGTAATACAGCTAGGTGGACAGAGTTATGGACCATTAGTCATTGAACTTAAAGTTTTATGATGCCTTAATATGTTTAAAGACTACCCAAGAAACTTAAGCAACTATACCCCATCTCCCAAAGCTTTTACACTATATGAGTCTCCTATAAACTTCACATCACCCTAGGTGAGATGCAAAATGGTAAATGAGGTTCAAGTTAATGTTCTCCACCAGTTTGATTAAATGGCAGCCAAGAATTAATCTTTATATAAGGTATGACATTCTGTAAAGGAGACCCTGGGCTAGCTCAACAAGTTGAGCGCTTGCTTGGCCACCGCAAGATCCGAGGGTCGAATCCTAGCTCCAGCCCATACAAACCCACATGGTGAACCACAGTGCAACTGGTAACCACCAGGATGTCAGTGAAACTTCTCCCCTTCCGTGTGAAAGGGCTCCAGTTCAATTCCCAACCCACCCAGCTCCACATCCACCTGTGGGGAGTGAAACTACGTCACAGCCAATGATATACAACCATGGAGACTACTTGGACCTTCCCCTTTCTCTCTGTTTCTCTCTCACACATTTTATCAAACAATAAAAATAAAACAAAAAAAATATGTAAAGTTGTATTTCTGCCATACTCAAACATAAATTAAGATGAATATTTTTCTGCCAAAGATATTCTAGTTTGATTGTATTTTGGATTTATGATGTTGAGGAAAGAATTTCATGGGCTTCTACATTTGCATTTTTGCATGTGAAAATATCTATATTTAAAAAGTAAAGGTAAAAATGTGTATCTAAGAAAGAAATGGTAGACACGGCTGCTGACTTTGGAGAGCAGGTTTACATCTTTATTCTTCTGATGGAGGGTTATTATGTATGATCGTATCTACAGGTACAGGCATAACTCCCACCTAAGTCTCTCCCTCTTATGCTCCTCCTGGCTGGTCTTGATGGTTGTGCCACCATTCATGATCAATTTCACTAGTCTACTAGGGAATATTACATGGGGAATTGTTTTCATATTTTATTATGAATGTTAAAATAGTTAATGATATTTACTTATTTAGAGCTTCACTTTTTCATCTAATTTTCTATTAGACATATTTGCTATATAAACAGTTATTCTGAATCTGTGGTTATTCACAATTCAACCAAATGGCACCAGCAATAATAAAGGTTAGTTGCAAGAGTTGAAAAAAATAGGAGATAATAAAAATTTACTGTGTTCCCTAGACATCTGTAACAAGTTGTCCCTTTAAAATATACATAAAGCACTCCACATTTTTCTACAGTTGAACTTAGGCCTTATATCCTGATTATTTGCATTTTACATTTTATCATTATATTAAATATACATCTAGTTATATATACATACATATATATGTTTTAAACACTATACATTATGTACATTATTTATATATCTTTAACATTATGATTATGATATAATGGTAATTAATGTTATACTTTTAAAATAAGCCATTTTGTTTTTACCTTTACGGATGAAAATGTCAAGTCTGGAGCATCACAAGATCTGAGATTTTATCCTAATTGGAAGCTCACAATTGAGTTCCTCTGTCACAGCTTCATAGACCCTGGCAGATACATATGAAGCCTTTTGGTCAGACACAAAAAATAGTCTAAAACATTGCAGTGGTTTTCTTTTATTTATTTATTTATTTACTTTTTTTTTTTTTTAAAGATTTTAAAGGTTCTATTTTTATTTATTTTTATTGTTTTTGACAGAGAGAGAGAGAGAGAGAGAGAGAGACAGAGACAGAGACAGAGAGAGAACTGAACTGGGGGAGCTCCCCAGTTCAACATATGGGTCCGCACGGGCCGGGGAAGGGATTTGATCCTCGGTGCTGCAAAGTGAGCGCTTAATCCACTGAGCCATCCCAGCTTCCCCTGCAGTGGTTTTAAATAGCATCTTTCATGAGTTCCTCAAGCTTTAATTCTCCTATGCCAACACATTAAAAACTGAATGGCCAGAGCATACAGTAGGTGCATTATAGAAGAACCCTGATACTAAGTAACCCTGATTTTATATAGAAGTTTCCCATAAGCTTGCCTATTTCTCCAAATCATAGACAAACACGTGATCTTAAGAGCATGAAATGCAACTTAACTTTTTCTTTTTAAAAAGGGAGATGTCTCTATCTTTGCTATCTGGGAATGTAAGTAAATCTGCTTCAGTGGGAGCCACTGTCTCTATCTTTCCAAAGCTATGCACTTACATGTGAATAAATGCAAGAAAAGATAGTCTGGACGAGAATGTGTTCCTAATAGACATGTAGAAACACAAGAGATCCACGGCCAGTTGTCTCCCAACAAGCCATACACGTGCATAAACCACTGAATTCTACACATATACGTTTGATGGGAATACTGAAAAAATACAAGTACAGAAAATAAATGTAAATTTAAATACAATTTTCTATTGTGCTAAAATAATAAGAATGGATAATTAAATATAGAAGAGGCATACATAGTAGTTTATTAATTAAATGTACAATACTAAATTCATTATAAATTGTATTTATTAAGAAAATTCAGGGGAAGCCAGGATGGCTCAGTGGGTTGAGCGCTCACTTTGCAGTGCCGGGGACCGAGGGTCGAGTCCTGGCCCCGGCCCGTGCGGAACCATGTGCTGCACTGGGGAGTTTCCCCAGTTCAGCTCTCTCTCTGTCTGTCTCTGTATCTCTCTCTCTCTCTCTCTGTCAAAAATTAATAAAATAAATAAATAAAACTTAAAAATAAATAAATAAATAAATAAAACTTAAAAAAAAAAGAAAATTCAGAACAATATTTTTTCTAACTCTTAGAAAAAACATGCAGTATTTAAATTATACTTTTTGTTTATGGTGAGATAAGAGACTATTTAAGAGTAGAAATTGTTATTCAATACATTTTATAAAATAACCTCTATTATTGATATAAAAGGTGATGAAATAGTATTTGTTGTGTATAAAACTTTATGTATTTAATTTTGCATAAAGATTGAGGGTTTTCAGTTATACTACCATATCAGTAAACATTTTAAATAAGATTAAAACATGTTAAATCAGTGCTTCTAATGATTGTGGGTTAAATGTTCAAATTATAAACCTCAACTTACATAAAGTAACTAATTTGAATGTGAGATTTGAAGTTCATTGTATTAATAATTGTTTTCTTATTGTTTTTTTTTTATAAAAATATATACTTTCAAAAGTGATTTTGATTCAATGTTTTTGTTGCTAATTGTCCCTCATGGAATATGTTTTCCATATAAACAGTGCACTTTTGCAAAGTAAAGAAATGCTAATTTTATTCACTTAAAACATAAAATATTTATGTTTACGATGAAAGATGATTTAATTTTAGTTACCCTTTCTGCCTTCTCCTGAAATGTTTTCAGCCTACCACCTTTCAGAATAAGAAGAAAATTATATTACTAGTGGGTGTATGACAGAAGTTTGGAAAGCAGATCGATTATTATATTTATATATGAATTAATAAAATAAATATATTGTACTTGATATTTGAGAATAATGTTCATAATGATTTTATTCACAGAAATATAATGATTCAATTATATTTTATTGATAGTTTGTGAACAGCGGAAATTTTGTAGTATGTAGAAACTTCTTAAAGATTTATTTATTTATTTATTTATTGTTTTTGACAGAGATAGAGAGAGACAGAGAGACAGAGACAGAGAGAGAACTGAACTGGGGGAACTCCCCAGTTCAGCATATGGGTCCGCACAGGCCGGGGCCGGGATTCGATCCTCAGTCCCCGGAGCTGCAAAGTGAGCACTTAACCCACTGAGCCATCCCGACTTCCCCTAGAAACTTCTTTATAATATTCATGCTGAAAGCCTACTCTTGTATTTGCCTGATTGGTTTACTCCAGTGGTAACAAATTCATCACTTTTTTCTGGAAGTATGAATTCTTTATTTGCTTCATAGTTACAATTAACATACTTCGTGTGTCATACTGTACTAATATTTGTTGGTACTATATAACTTCTATAACCAATTTTAATTTACAGTCATACATTCATTATTTTGCTAATAAGTTAGAAAATTATCTAATATTATCCAGTTAATAACAGACCCAGGACAAAATTTATGTTTCTTATTTCCAGTGTTTGTCCTCTTTATAGTGCCATCCAGTAATATAAAAAGCATCTTATACCCGTTATTACTTTTACTAAAGGCCTAGTTAGTGTTAAAAATCCAGAATAGATGTTGATTAAAAATGTTTTTTCTAAAGAAAAATGATGAATAAATACAGCCTTTATTTACCTTGAACTTGATTTATCACCTTACGTAAGACAAAAGCATTTGTTTGTGAGTGTATGATTGAGAAATTAAAAGGCATAAGGCTTTACTATTTAAAGGAAAGAAATTGTTGGGCATAGTATAAAAGCTTGTTTCACAAGTTCATGAATACCTAAATTCTGCTCATCAACATTTTTTGAAAAGTCAGAATACTAACGTTAACATTGTGAACCTAATATTATTATTGTGCACATTATTATCTTTTACTTCATGTACATAATCAAAATGTCTTCAAAGTACATTCACCAAAAACCTATAGGACAATCTGTGTATGTTTTTATTTTCCATAGTTTCTTGCTCAAATCAGAATTACCAGTTTGTATCTCAGTAACCTGAGGTGAAAATTCACATCTGAGAGCCTTGTATTGCACCTGAACACTGTGAATAGGCAGCCTGGATAGATGTTTTCTTTGGGGCATGCTGTTCTCCATATGTTTCTTTCTAGGATCAAATTCCTGTTGTGGGAATTGTCATCTGTTGCCAAGATATTAAGAACGAGTGGATAATTCTGATCAACCCCCTAAACTTTATATGTATAACCCCTTCTGCATATGTAAAACTGATCAGAAGATACTATTTCATTGTAAAGTAATATTCAAAAAGTAAAATACGTATAGGTATGTCTTGTGAATTCCTATTCAAAATTGCTCACAGCGATTGTTTAGCGATTACATCTCATAGTTTTCTCTTAAATCAAATTATTTATCATAGTATTAGAATTACTTTGTCTTCTATTTTATTCAGCATTGAATTTCTGAATCTAAATTGTCAGTCATACAGATTATTAAGGTAATTGTAAAAATTAATTCTGTACATTTGCCACTAGTCATTATTTTAATGAATACTTTTATCTCTTTGAAATCTAGTAGGCTAAACAATTTCCCAGGTCATCTTAAGTACCGTAACAAAATATGTGGAATAGGTAACATGATATCCTGCCATTAGTACAAATGCACACATTTGAAAAGGTCAGGGAATAGAACCTAGCTTGGAGAGCACTAAAGGAAATAAACTGAGCTGAGTAATATCTGGGCAGAACTAAAAGATGCTGAGATAGAGTGAACAAAGCTCAGCTTGGTTAAAAGCCCAGCTAAGCGAACAGAGAACAGCGCTATGCTCAAAAGAAGAGTAGAAATTCTAGGGAAAGCTTAGAGACTGTTAACAAAATTTAATATGAATTTCTCTTATTTATGAATGAACCTTAGCTTTTTCTATCCCATTTGTGAAATATTTAGGTATGCAGAGAGGCATTGCGGAAATGTAATAGTGATAGGTTAGTAAGGGAGGGAGATCCGTAAACTATTTTTATTAGACCATTATTCTCTCACTTAATTTGTTTTTCAAAAAGAAGTGATTTAGAACTCTATTACCAGCTGTAACAGATCAAGTATTATTTGATCAGTTAGGTGGATCCCAAGACCCCTTCCTCTTAGTCCAGACAGGGGGAGAGTTCTGTGAACCCCAATAGGTAGGGACAATAGCCACATTTAGCAGAAAGCAGATACAGAAAAAGAGACTTCCTGCCCCTCAACTTCCCACAGAGATTTATGGGAATCACGCCTCCTAAGAGAAAAATGAGTTAGGCAGATAGAAAAGAAGGATCTCGGGACCCTGTCCATAGGAACTGCTTTGCTGGATTAATCACCACCCTTTTTTTCCAATGATCCCCACTTCAAGATAGATAATCCATTAAAAAAAAATTTCTGGGAAAGTTAATTAACACAAGGAAGTAATAAGACACAAAATGCTCACTGGTTCAAACTGGTCACTAACAATTGCACAATGGGAGTTGTAGTGACCTTTATTTCATGCAAGGCTCATTATGCTCTCATTATAACATCATACATATGCCCAGAAGTTCATTCATATTATTATAACTGACTGACTTCTGGGAAGGGACATGCACAGTTGAAAATAAATTACGGTATATAATAGCCCCCCAGCAACCAGCAAATGCCAATCAAAGATCACACACCCAGAAAGTTGCAGCTCCTTCTAAGAAAAAGGAATATAAGTCACGCACCCTGGATGGTCAGAGCCCTTTGAGCCACTTTTTAGCTCGGGCCTGCTTCTACTTCTCAGGAGTGTACTTTTCCTTTCAATACATTATTCTTCCACCTCTGCATTTTGGTGTCTCGCTCAGTTCTTTGCTTGGGACACCAAGAACCTGGACACCACACCAAGATGGGCCCCATCCCCTGCGAACAAAATATGAGGAACAGAGAGAAAATGAACACAAAATTAGCAAAGCCTCAGCGAATCTGTGATACAATACTAAATATTTAACCTTTCGTAACTGGATCAGAACAGAATGATCCTTCCTAGGATCAGAACAGAATGAGAATAGGGTAAAAAAAAGAAAAGAAAGGAGAGAGATAAAATAGTGAAATTTTCTTAAAAGTAGGAAAAATACAAATACTAATATCTAGATTCATAAAGTTTAGCTGTCTCCTAGGAATCTAAACACAACAAAAAGCATAGCTAGTCAAATCAAAAAAACAAAGATAAACAAAAAATATTGAAAATTGTCAGTGACGATATAATAAAATCAACTATACAAAAAGTAGTTGATTATTCATCAGAGACAATAGAGAGTAAAGATAAAGTTTCGGTGTTTTTAAAACACTGAATCAGGATGACAAAACACGTTTTTTTATCAACCAGAGCAAATTCTTTACTAATCCCATAATATACTTAATTGATTAATCCAATATATTCAGTATACTATAGACAAGATACTTTATAATATGTGAGTGTGCTCATATAGCATTTCTTCTTTTAATTTTTTACTAGTTGCCACTTGTCTTGTATAAAAATTTAAACTTGTCATCTCTGAGCATATCATTTCTAAGTGACGACATTACACCTTAATTTTTCATCTCCACCTTCCTATTTTCTATAAAATCAAGCTCTAGAGAACCTCTCTCTTTTCCAACAAAATACCATGTTTTCTTTTTTATACCTGACATTTGAACACAAACTTTTCTTTTACATCTGTTTCTTCTGCATACGATCCCTTACACTATGTTTGTATTGTGTATTATTTTGGGTATTACAAGCTATAATATAGGAACAGGCCACCTTCAACTTAGAATGGTTTAAAATACTGTGTTTATACTTTTTTTTTATCCAAATTAGATTTGTGGTTGAGACACCTAATGGAAGCCAACTTTTATGTGACCACAGATCCTGACATGGACATATGCTACCACGATTATTGGGGCAGAGAAATAAAGGTGTAGAGTTAAGCCCTAATGTTTTCAGACCTTTATGAGAAAGAAATATGTGATTGTTATACTCAAAATGTATTGGATAAAAGGCAGGAAAGTATCATTCCCTTTTTGCTACAAAAAAAGACAATCAAATTATATCAAACAGAACTACTCATCTCTGATAATTCCTGTCTTCTCGTAAACTGAAATGTCATTTACTTTCTGAAGCATTTCTTCTGCACAACTCACCCTGAGTGTATACTTGATATTTTTATTAGATTATGCATTTGTTTCTCTAGAATATACCATAGATCTCATAAATCAGCAATTATGTTGTCTTCTAGTGTTTATTTATATATTTCTCCTGCTGTAAAAAAAAGCCACACAAAGTCATTTGTATAAAATAATGTCTAGCATGATGGGTAAACTATAAGTAATTCATTAATATTTTATAAATGTGCAAATAAACAAATGAATTATTTGTGTTGTTCAGTTATAAATCAAAAGTTATCAACAGTGTTAATAAAACTTTAATCTTGTATTGTCAAGGTATTATCTCTAAAATAAAAATTTGATTAAATTATTATACAACTAGGGAAGCCGGGATGGCTCAGTGGGTTAAGCGCTCACTTTGCAGCGCTGGGGACTGGGGATCGAATCCCGGCCCCGGCCCGTGCGGAACCATATGCTGAACTGGGAGCTCCCGCAGTTCAGTTCTTTCTCTGTCTCTGTCTCTGTATCTCTCTCTCTCCCTGTCAAAAATAAATAAATAAATAAATAAATATTTTTAAAAAAAGTATTATACAACTCATTGTTCTTAGAGATACTGAACCAAAAAATATTATTTAACAAAGTAAATAAATAAAAGGCTAAAATATACTGATTAATATAGAGTATTCGAAGGAAATATCGATAGTATATTAAAACAGCTGACGGTGATAACCTGATTTCTGGCTATTTAATATATCATTTACAATTATTTTCTATGTACGATTCTTAAAGATCTTGCAAGCATCCAAAATTTTCTTACTTGATAGTTTGAGTTTCTGGTATTTCTAGCAAACAAATTGTAATCTAAAAGTATAAAAGGACCTTTTTAAAACACATTCCAACAGAACATGTAATTTTGTGAATGCTATTAAGTGTAACTTTTGTTCACTATTCAAAACACTCCCTCCACATTATGTTTGACCTACATATTTTAGAATTTCCCTACTGATATAAAAAGAATACAAAAAGAGGAGCTAAATTAGAAACAACTATTTGCTTGAATATGTTTTTCCTATAATCACACTCTGATTATATCCATCAAAGATTTTTTTTCAGGTTTAAACATGAGAAACTTGCTTACTCTCATAGTTGAAATAAATATATAATTTCAATGCTTACATAATCGAAGTATAGATAATTCAATTGAGGTCTACAAAAACAAGTGTGAAAATTCCTATAAAGCCAAAAAAATAAATAAATATAAATAAATTATATATATATATAT
>PVKE010039355.1:0-15051 GCA_004027555.1 Craseonycteris thonglongyai
AGTTTTAACTTGAAAAAGATGCTTTAAATATAAACTTGTGCAAAGAAATAATATTTAGAAAAGGACTTGTAATTAAGGTTAACTTGCTTTAGTAGATATTTTACTTATGACTATAACAATAAATAATACAAATAATTTTAATGCTTGTAAAAGATGGTAAATCAAATAGAATATCATGGATAACCCTGAAAAGGCAATGATGCAAATACAAATGCAATATATGAGGAATAAGCAGCACAAACTATTGAATAAATGATGAGTTATTAAGTAAAGGCCAGCAAAATCAACATAAGATAATTCTTTGTTTTTATACAATTCATTTTTATTACAAACATTTACTCAAATACAGTATTAATTATTATATAATATCCTTAATTGTCTTTTTTATACAGAATATGGTCTCTCATATTTCATCTAATAAGTTTTAGAGCTACTGCATGATGGGGTTATTTTGAGAATAATAAGCTTGGTTATCCAGAAAAGAGATATGAAAGGTCACTTTTTAAACTTTCGAATAAGGTCATCCAGTTGCCAAAATTTGAAAGTAATTTTATATCTTATACACCAGGTATACTAAACTGAGGATAGAACTCTGTATTATCTTACTTTATAAGGATATTTCAACATCACATTTTTTTATTCAATATATATATACACATACATACATACACATTAGCATCGTTTGTGCATAATAAGGAATAAAATCATTTCACAGTTTTACATTTTTCTTTTTTGTTTGTATTTTTAATATTTATATAAATATTTTAATTTTTCAATTTATTGGGGTGACAAAATCAAGAAACACATGACTTCACTTACAGGAGGACTATAAAACTGAAAGTAACAAAGAAACAAAAACTCATGGACACAGTCAATAGTTTAGTGGTTACCCGAGGGTAAGGGGGGAGGTAGGAGGTAGGGGAGTGAGGCATGGAGTAAGGAGGGGCATCAAATATATGGTGGTGGTAAAAGAACTGACTCTGGGTAGTGAGCACATGATACAATACATAAAAAATTTTATATTAAAAAGCAGTGTTGTCCAAGATGCAATTATGAAATAAAATGATATTTTTTCATAATTGTGCCATGGTATTGAAGAGTTTTGTGAAAAAGAAATTGAACCTTTAATGAATGACATTCAAGTCGTCTGTGTCTAGATCCTGCCAACGCCTGAGTCAGAGGGTAGGGACCTCAGCATATTAATACAAGTGTGTTCAAGGGTATGTCTTTATTCATTTTCCCATTTTAAATGACCTTCTATGGAGCCAACTTTGAAGATCTGTAAGGCAGCTAGCGGGCAGTCAAGTTTCAGTCTGGGAGTCCTGGTGGAGAGAGAAGTGAAGTAGTCACACAGATGTTACATATGTAAACTTAAGGGCAAGATATTTGCACCTGTAGAGGTTACCAGGCTTCTCCTCAAGTCCTGGAAACACTGAAAGAAGAGAAATGAGGTAGGGCTGGCTATTGGGTGCTGGCGAAATAAACAGGATATAAAATAGCATAAGGAGCATTATAATGATTATTTATGGCCCCCTGAAAAAGGAAGGATTTTGGTTATCACTCTTGGGGCCTCTTTCCATGTTAGTCTCTCTACTTCATGCTTTTGTGATAAACTATTCAGTCTTAAATTCCTCTACGTGTGGAAGACAAACGCTCACCTAGCACTTGGTTGACCTGGATTTCCCAAATCCCATTGCCTTTCAGAATTAGCATGTCTTTTCCCTCTCTGACCTCCTTACCCATATATTCAGGAATTGAAGTTAATCATATCTAAAGGCAGTACAACCTCCAAATTCTGTAAGAAATAAGGAGGGTTAAAGGGCAGATAGTTTCTATTACACAGGAGGATGGCTTGAAGTTCTTCTCTGGCGTGACACATAAAAGTTAGAAAACAAAAAATCAACTGCCCGTATCAAAGCATGGGTTATATACAGTTCTTTACCTCAACTTTCTCCTAAATGTACCATCTTTCTGTGGTTTATTACCGCTCTGTCTTTCCATATTTCTAAAATTCTTTGCCATGTATTCACTCACCCTGCCCACCAAGCCATGTTTGCATGTTACCAACACAATCTGGATGACAGCCTGTGGACAGAGGCAGTTACACCTAGTGTTTAAGAGCACAGACTCTAGTTAGATTTTCTGAGTTCAAATGCCAGGCCCACCCTTCCATAGCTGTGAACTTTTGGGGGCGCCATTTAGTTAGTCTCTTTGTGCTCCACTTTCTCACCTGTAATTAGTATCTACATCACTGTGTACGAGGTTGCACTCATTAATGCATGCAAAGCTTTGGACCAGTGACTCATCTATATTAAAGCAGTTAATAAAGGGTTACTTTTTTTTAAGATTTATTTTATTATTTTTGACAGACAGAGAAAGACAGAGACAGAGAGAGACAGAGAGAAGGGGGAGGTCCCAGAGCAGTCTCCATAGTTATATGTCATCAGTTTTCCACATGGCTTTGTTCTACACAGGTGGGCAGGAGCTGCATAGGGCAGGGACGGGGCTGGGGCCTCCCACATGGAGACGCAAAGGGTTACTATTATTAATGTTTATTTTAATTCAATTTGAATTTGCTAAAGATAGATATTTTATATAATTCTGTCTGTATTCTCCCCTTTCTTGCCTTCTTTGGTCCATTCCTTCCCTTTCTTCATTTCTTTGTTCCTTTTTCCTCTTCTCTTTCTTTTTCTTCACCTCTATCTGCACCTACTTTTCTAGGTAGATGTTTTAGGAGGCCTGCGCTTACTTCCCCAGTGCCATGGGCCAGTGTAGCTTGAGCAAGCAGGCCTGGGGCCTGAGAGCTTGCTAAGTGTCTCTGGTGTCCAGGCCTTGCTCATTGTAGACCTCATTGGGCGGCGATGAGTGCCAGAAACAGATTTCATTAATCCTACCATCAGTAGGTCTGAATTCATTGCAACTAATACAATACCTGTTTCTCTAACTGTGCCAACATTTACTTGACACCGTGTATGACCTGTTATTTCCCAACAAAAGCTGGCAAGCACGACCGGTGGTGAAGTAAATCAGCTCAGCAGGCCACAAACTGCTGAGTGCATCCATGCTGAAATGAACAGCACATTCCAAAGAGATCCACGGCAGTTCAGAAGGAAAAAAGAAAAAGGAAAAAGAAAAAAGAAAAAAAAACCACAACAAACATAAAAGGAATGCAGAATCACTTAGAGAATCGAGTAATCCTCCAGGCCACTAGACTTTCCTACATTGAAAACCAGGGTGTATCTTCCCTCCATTGAAAAACAGGGTGACTTCCACCCTGGAATTTTTGACAATTCTGATTCTAGAACCATGTTTTGAGATATTTCTAACTGTCTCCATCTGACTTTATCCTCACAAAAAGAATCACACAGGTTCTCCTGATGAGACAAGTCTCTAAAATCTTTGAAGTGTCTGCAACACCAAAAGAGAAAACAACATGTCATGTATGAGTAGGTTTAGTTATTGCTCAGATTTGAGATGAAATCAGACAGGAAAGATATCAACATGGTATAAGAAGATGCACAAGGAAAGGTGGAGTTTGTTAAGTTTCAAAGGCTTTAGGTTTTCCCTCAAGATTTTTACAAAGAGTGAGGATATTAAACCAACTTCCCTGTTCTGTATCTCTGGTGAACACAAGGTAGAGTTTTTATTTTCTCAGCTAAAATACTGGACCTTCCTTGAAACACTTCCTAGCAGGATGATGCAAGGGATGTTAATGGAAAAGGAGAGCATGCATTGAACAAACATTTTGGATGGTCCATACAGTCATTCCACACAGCTGGTGAGCAATAATATATCCCAGTTGTTGTCACAGAACCTGCACACACACACACACAAACACACACACACACACAAGATAAATAATATTGGGAACTTTCCCATCCTCAGAGACTCACATTCTAATAAAGGATGGAAAACATTAAATAAACTAATTATTATAATCTATAGGAATTGCCATAAAGAAAGTGTTCAGAATTCTGTGGGAGAGAAAGATCAGGAAAATCCAGTTTAATTTTAGAGATATAAGAAAAGGTTTCTCTGAGGGAAAGGCTACATGTGGTTGTAATCTGTAGGAAATAAGTAAGAAGGCCTAAAAATTGAAACTGTCATATGGAATTATTAATAAATTCATCAGTGATAACATCCAATTTTCACATAAAGCTAGCTGAAAATGAAAAGTAACGTAATGGTGTTTAGGGTTTAATCTTCTCAAGGATTAGAGGCATTCCTTGCTGTTTATTGAACTAACAAAGAATATGTACTTGTTATTTCCTGCAAAACCCTAGAGTCTAGCCCAGGTTTAATTCTAAAATCTGTTTGCTTCTGGTATTCTTTACTTCATTTAGCACAGAATTCTACATAGAATGGGTACTAATGAATATCTGAATGACTGTGAGAACTAGTTAGATAGGCTTCCACAAAGCTAGGAAATTAAATTAAAAGTAGGAACAGATATGAGTTGGCTCACAAGGAAAAGGAATGGCCTGTAAATTGATAATAGGGTTTGGAAAGGAAGTTTTCTTGGGAACTAATTCTGGAACCTGATCACTCACGTTTACCTGTACTGATGATGTACTCCATAGTCAGAGAAGGAAAATCTGGGGATCTAGTCCTTGTTTCTTCCTTTCATGAGTACAAACTACTCACAGACATCTGTAATGGTCATTAAATGAGGGAAACTTGAGACCTTGAATGAAATGTTAAAATATGATGTCCACAATAAAGTATCCTCACTGAGAGATAACAGTCTTAACTGTGTAAGAACACTATGTGTTGTAAGAGGTTCATAAGAATGATAAAGATGATAAATAATGATATTGTAATGCACATCTGGGAAACTGGACTTGTAGCTCTGCACTTTGATCAAGTAGCTCATGAAGCTTATTTATCTCAAATTAGAAGTTATAACACTTAAATTGTTTTTATAGATCATTTTTACATGCAAACAATCTCCTATCATTCTTGCAGCAACCCTTAGAATAGCATTTTATCAACCTTACTTACAGATGTATAAATTAAGATTCAGATTGTTCACTTGTTCAAAGTGATCTAAACAGAAAGAAATATGTTAGAAATAGAACTCAAAACTTTATCTATTCATTCAAAATTTTATGCATATCCCAGTACAATCAAACATCCTCTAAGTATCCTAGCAATCTAAGTATAAGATTATATTGTATGTATATTTGAAAGTGTTTAATAAATGATAAGGTGTTGCATATGTTCAAGAACTACATGATCACTAAAGAATCAAGAAACATATGGCCTCACTTATAGGCGGATTATAAAACTGAAAGTAACAAAAAAACAAAAATTTATGAACACACTCAATAGTTTGGTGGTTACCTGAGGGTAAGAGGAAAGGCAGGGGGAGAGTGGGGTGGGGGGAGGTGGGAATGGGCACCAGATATATGGTGATGGAAGGAGAGCTGATTCTGTGTGGTGAACACATAATGCAATACATAGATGATGTAATGTAGAGTTGTCCACCTGGAAACTATGTAATTGTTACCAACCAATGTCACCCCATAAATTTAACAATTAAAAAATATAATAAATTAATTAATGTAATCTCTCAGTTTTAAGGAAATGCTTTATGAATGTCTATTAAATGTTTTTATCACTGTCCTAAACACTAGGGGAGTGTGAGGACATACTTAGCCGTGTGTGTGTGTGTGTGTGTGTGTGTGTGTGTACACACACACACACACACACACACACACACACATATATATGTATCATATATTTTTTTGTTATATATTGGCACACTGATCTAGAAAACCATCATTTGCTAGAGAATCATTTTTGTATGATTACTTTTATTATTTGCAGCAGCACAAAAGGACATTAGTAGTCTCTGATGCTGGATTTTAGCCACTGAAGTCAGTTATTGGCCTTAGAAGTATCTCTTTATTTTACTGTTATGTTTGATTCAATGAAATAAAAGTAGATCTCTGTAATCTGGTGTGCACTGACCTAGTTAAGTATGTAAGTAAATGACAGATTTTATAATGGAGTGATTCCAAGATAAGCAGTAAATATGCATACTCCTCTAATGTATTGTTCTAAAATGACAGTTAACAATTTATAAAAATAATAAGGCCAGCTGAGTTAGAGGTTTTGCTTTATTACTCTGCTCTATAAGTTACTGTAACTTTGCCATCTAATACATTTTGGAGTACTACCGGGTCTATTAAAGGTCTCCAACTGAAGATATTTAGTTTTATGTGGAGAGGAAAGCTTTTTCATCTAATAAAATGTGAGACAAGGCTTTTGACTAGGAGGGTATTTTCTAATGATTATTAGTTTTACATTTGGCCTAAACTTTACAGTGTATTTGATGGGTACAAATGGTATGAATTAACTGTCAATTTTGAAACTAAACAACATTATTTTATGATCAAGGCAAGTATTTTCAGAAAAGAAATGTTCATTTCAGTTAGATGGTGCCAAATGTAAAGTAGCTACTTCTTAGCTCTTTGCTTATATACATTGTTTACCAGTTTAATTTACTAAGCACTTCCACATATATTTTTTCCATTAAAGTACATTACAGTGCCTATTTAGGTAGATTAAATTATACAAAATTGTCAATATTAGATCATACTTGCCCTATAGAAATGGAAATTTTGAATGGTTCAACTTAATATATGATCTTGCTGATGGGGCCAATCTTAGTTATGGCAGCCTCCGCTGTCTTTCATGAACACTTTTTCCCCTAATGGAGCCACTTAAAATGAAATTAAAGAGGTTTGAAAAGCACTCTTCTTTTTTCTTCATTTAATGAAATAAATGTTCTTCTATTTTTAAGACTCTTATTAAATCTCTATAACAACTAATTCTTCCAACCAATCCATGGGGAAAATTTTTTTTTCTTTTTTTCTTTTTTTATTAATTGTTGACTGTATTCAGGTGACATTGGTTGGTGAAAATTACATAGGTTCCAAGGTGTACAATTCTACATTACATCATACACTTTTTTTTTGATAGGAGATTTACGCTGAGAGCATTTATTTCTTCACAGGGTAGAGATGGGGAAAGGCGTAGGAAGAAGACTATAATCTACATAATATGATAAAGTGCCAAATTATGAAAGACACAGATATATTTGAATATGTAGCATTTATTAAAATACAGTATTTGGGCCACAGTGGCAGAAAGTACATAGGTTCCAGGTGCACAATTCTATAGTACTTTGTGTTACAATATGTGCTCACCACCCAGAGTCAGCTTTCTTTCCATCACCATATATTTAGCTCCCCCTCTCTTCTTTCCCACTGTAATTGATTTCTTAACACGTAATCACACTCAGTTTGCTTATTTTATAGTTAAAAGCTTTTAGAGGAGGTCAGCATAGCTCAACAGGTTGAACGCTTGCCTTGCAGCAGTGAGGTCTCGGGCTTGAGTCCTGACCCTGGCCTCAGCCTCTGTGAGCTTACATGTTGAACTGTGGCGCAGCGGGTAGCCGCCAGTGGGATGAGTACGAAAGTTCTCGTCTCACCCGTGGGAGGCCCCCAGTTTGGTTCCCACCCTGCAGGGCCCAAAATCCACCTGTGTAGAGTGAAACCGTATCACAACTAATGAGGTACAACTGTGGAGGCTACTCTGGGCCCTTGCCCCTTCTCTCTCTCTCTGTCTCTCTGTCTCTCTCTCTCTCTCTGTCTCTCTGTTTCTCTCTCTCTCTCTCTCTCTCTCTCTCTCTCTCTCTCTCAAACCTTCTCTCAAACAATAAAATAAATCTTTGAAAACATAGCTATTTTAAACTTAGCAATATTTCTCCTGTAATTATTGTTATTTTTTGACTACATAGCTTTATGATGTTCTAACTTGGCCCCAGTAAATTAGTTTTCAAAGAGTTCCAATCTTGAATTAGCAATTTCTTTGTCTTTTCTCTGCTCACCATATTTCTGGCAGCATGGACTAGTTCATGTTAGAAAAGCCAGGCTTTATATAATGGGTAATGTTTATGAACTAAAATGGAAGGTAATGGACCAGTGCTGGAAAAGGTGATCCATGACCAGACTGTTCTGATCTTTCACAGTACTGTCTGCTCACCTACTTGGCAAATTGCATTCACTCTTATTCATGCATAACTAGGGTCACTTAAACATTAAAGGGTTGGAACTCTTCTCCCTCTCATCCTTTGAACTAAGTTAAACCTGTTACTCTTTGGTCCAGCATGAGGAAGGATGTGTGGGTATGTACATATGTATGAAATGTGTGTGTGTGTGTGTGTGTGTGTGTGTGTGTGTGTGTGTGTGTGAGTGTGATTGCACATGAGCATGCACACATGCATAAGCATGCTCAAAGTTGTGTATGTTAGTGGTACTCTATTAAAAAATGTATCCAAGTTTTGTTTTTCATGAGTCTGTATCCTGTAAGGACATATGTAAATGGAAAACATCAAGTTAACTTAGAATGCCAATAGGTATATATTATCTTTATAGATAATTATCATTTATAAACCTTCTTTCTATGCCTTGAATGTCTTATCTCTTCTCTTACAATAGTCATAAGGATATATTGTGGATACCTAGTGAAATGGACCTTAAAAGTGTTGGATCAAAGAGGGACAAAAGATTGACAAGGATAGTGATACATTTGTACTTTAGGAAGAATGCTGACATATGACACTAATGTGCTGTTAAAATGGCAGTTGAAAGATGGAAATAAATGATGGTGTACAACTAAGTAAAGTAGAAAGGCCAGAAATGCTAAGGTGGATGGTAAAGAAACACTTAGGAAAATGGGCATGCTTGATTGGATTTACTAAGTGAAGCCAGAAAACACAACAGCTAAATATGTCACAAAAGAGAGCGCCAGTGACTGTTTGTAAAGCTCAGTGATGACCATCCTCTCTAGTTTAGGGCAGATGGTAGAAAATGCTAAGGCCTGGGCTCACTGACAGCCATAGAAATACTAAGATTCTAACATAAAGGAGGCAAGATGACAGCAAGTTTGAAGTCATAGTAATGAGTGCCAATGTCAGTGCACAGCACAAGAGCTATGGAAAGAATTCAAAGGGCACAATGTTCCTATGGAAAACATAGGTCAGCCAACAGGGGTATAAGCAGCCACCTTAATAAAATATCCAAATCTCTTTCCAAGTTTCCAGAACTGAGGCAGTTGTCAAACCTTATTAATTAATGCATTGATTGATAGAGAGCCTGAGTACTCAGGAAGAATGACTTTGAAAGTAATGGCATGTGTATACAGTTATGATTCCCCCAATCTCCCAATTGATTTATGACTATTTAATCAGATAGCTATATAACATGAAAATGTAAATGTGCTTACATTTTGAGAACTGGAACACCAAGTTCAAATCGATGTGAACATTTGAGGGCCTAAATCATCATCATGGCCTAACTATTCGAGTGATATCTATGAAAATGCTATAATAGGAATTCTGGCCCAGCTGACACTGAATTCACTGGGTTTGCAGACATTCCATACGTTGTTTCTTTGATGCATGAATACATAATTGAAATGGACATATTTGGTGGTTGAAAGAACCTCATTTCAGTTTCTTGGCTTGTAAGACTAGAGCTGTGAAAATGGGGAAGATAAAGTGGAAACCTCTGAATCTGTCCCCTAACCCCAATAACTCCATTCCTGGACAAGATGATACACCAAAAATACCCTGTGGGTGTAGACACACAGTGTGAGGATCTTTTTATTATACATATTTAAGTTATATGCCTGCTTTCTAGTCTTCAGGGCCTTAGCCAGCACCACTATATAAGACCATATAGAGTTTTTGATCTACCACTTTGAATATTGCATAATATCATCTCAGAGAAAGGAAACTACTAAAGGAGATATGAAAGTGGGCATGCAACTCACCATATACTCTACCATGCAGAGTCTGCCAAAATTCTAGAGTATATGCAAAAGAGGCACCAACTTGAAGATGATGACCCACCAGGATGGTATGCTATCCTCAAGGATGTGGCTTAGACCGTAAATCAATGAACCATTTTATGGTGTTGTGCCCCAGTTAGGTAGAGATAAGAGTGTTTTCACTTACTCTCATTCTCATTGACTCACTTGGAGAATTTGTACTTAAGCCTGTTTTCTAGATGTCCTCTTCTTAAGGGAGGAACACTTCTACCAGACTCTAATAGAATTGTCTGCTATTATTACTGCTAAGTCATTTGGGCTTCTTATACCGAGAGACTAGCAAATCAGAAAAAGAATCACAACACTGGCATGAGTAGTTTATCCTAGTCAGCAGCATAAGAGTGGACTTCGGTTACACAATGCTGCTGAAGACAGAATACTTGACATCTGTTTGACCCACTGGGGTATCTGTTAGTACTTCCTCTCTAATTTGATGGTAAATAGACAAGTGTGTCCAGCCACAGCTCATGATGGTGAGAAGATCATGGTGACCAGAGCTTTGTACCTCACAAGGATAATAGCCTGGGTCACTATAAGGTGAGTTCCCTAGAGAAGCAGAAATGATAGAAGTTTAGGTGTGTCTAGAATGGATAATATACAAAGAGATACAATGGATATTAGTTGCAGTTCCAAAAGGAATTGCTACATAATGACTGCAGTTTTAAAATTCTTCTTCTGAGTTTCTCCAGAAAAAGAAAAGAAAAGAAAAGATGAAAATTCAGACAGAATACTGTAGGAATGATCTTACTGTTGAGGCAAATGTTTCCAAGCTGTGCAGAGTACATTTTAAGAAATGCTGTAACTGATACAACACTGCACATTCCTTTCAAGATCAAAGCACTTGTTCCCCCAGCTCTTCAGGCATTGACTTCAGCTGAAGGAAGCTGCCCTACACATGGTTAATCCCAATTCTAAGATACAGGTAGAAAAACTCAGCCCCTTGCTTCAATTCTGAAGGGCCATCTCAGCTCCAGAGCTTCCCATTCTTTTGGCTAAGAGATTTGTTTTGACTGCAACACCACTGAGTTTTTCTCTATTCCCAAATTTGCACATACATTTCCCTTAGAAGTGTTGCTTCTGAGAACACACCAATGAAAATCTCTATAAGATTGTTTTAATTAATCTCTATCAGTTTGTTTTCAGAAGAAACTACTTTAGTACATAAGGTCATGCAGACTATATGTGACAACCAGAAGTGGAACTCAGACTCTAATTGCAGTGCCCTTTTCCATATATCATATTGTTAAATCTTCTCAGTTGTTTTTCTTTCTTTTTTTAAAGATTTATTTTATTGTTTTTTGACACAGAGACAGAGAGACAGTGAGAAGGGGGAGGGCCCAGAGCAGTCTCCATAGTTGTACATCATCAGTTTTTGACATAGTTTTGTTCTACATGGGTGGGTGGGGGGCCATGTAGGGTGGGAACTGGGCTGGGTGGTCTCCCAAATGGAAGGCATGCCCCCATGAGCTGGGACCTGAACTGGGGGCCTCCCTTATGGCAAGCTCACCCTGGTGAGAACCAAACTGGGGCCTCCCACTTGGGAAGCACACCCCAATTCAGCATACAGGTCTGCAAGGGATAGGGCCAGGATTCGATCCTTGGACTCCAGGGCTGCAATTGAGTACTTAACCCGCTAAGTCATCCCAGCTTTCCAGTCCTCTCAGTATGTTTTTCATCTATGTTATTATACAGTGATATATATTATGTTTTTATATATCTGTGTTCCAACCTAGGATATAAGCTTTATGAGGACAAGAGGATCATAAACATTTATTTCCTAAACTGAGAAAATTTAGTATCTCATATTAAGCACTCAACTAGCATTGTATTTGTTCAATGAGTAACTTCAATGATAAATATTTTCCACTTTATTTGAAAACAGTGATTATAATAATTAACATTTAAGGATTTTCAGTTCAGGAATTGCAATGAATTCAAGGAGGTTGTTAAGAATTTAATACTGTCCTTTCTGGCTCTCCATTGTCTCTGTCAATACACGGATATTCACATAACTCCTTATTGTTTTACTTTCTCCTCATAGCCCCTTACATTTATGGCTATATTTTTCTTTCTAAACTATAATTATGAGAGAACAATTCTCTTTCTTAAAAGCTTGCATTCACCCCTGTTTTCTAAAGGGTAAGTCTAAACACAGTAAATTTTTTTCTGAATTAATAGAAGTTTCTTTATACTTAATACCATCTAACTTCTCAATTTTATTTACCATCATTTCATACACCTTAAAATTTTTTTCTGCATGATTTGGTTCTCACTATTCCCTTTCTTTTCAAATGTTCTTTCAATCTCCATTAGTCAAAATTTTAACAGTCCTTCAATTTCCAGATCAAAGGCTACTGCCTCAATTCTCACTCATACTCTTCCAATAACTACCTCTTCCAAGCTAGAAGGGAAATCTTTTTATATTAAATCTACATGCTACTATGTTTAGTTCTTTTCTTGGATGTACCATTTTAAAAACACATGTGTTATATTATATATATTTGTATTTGTCTTATCCCCCATGTTTTCTCCTTTTCTCCTCAAAGCATAGCCTTATGTATAGTAGTTATTATTTAATGCTTACTGAGTGAATGAGATACAGGTGGATGCTGACAATATAATAGCTGAATGATCACATGGAATTGACTTGTCTCTCTTAAGGTATATGTGTTAAATGTATTTAAGTACACTTACATGGTAAACCATATAAATAATGAGGGAAATTTTAGGGATAAAAATATTTTGATAGAAATTTGGAGAAAGGAAATACCAGAAAGTAAAAAGACATTGAATCAGAATGTCTTCTTGCCTAAATCTGGTACCAAAATTCAGTGATAGAATTGAGAAAATACAATAAAATATATTTTCATAAATGTGTTGCCTTATTTAATGACATTAAGATTAAGGCAATTCTAACTTATATCCTGAAAAATAATATATCCATAATTTATCTTGTTTGCATATGTTTGTGTTATGGTCTTTTAAACGTGTTACCTAAGCTTGCTCATTTTCCACACATTCATTATTTTAAATGGGCTGTGGCATGGCTTTAATCTTAATCTTCAACTATAATTTTGGTTACAGTAGCCTGCTTTTCTTTGAAGGAAGAATGAGGTTGAAAATGTGTAGTAGCTTGCTATACACTTCATTTGGATGTGATTACAAATACAATGGAAAACAATTACCACTTTCTTAATCTTTTTAGTTGAGATGCAATTTAAGGCTCTAGTTTCAGCACCTTGGTCAGAGCAATGGAATTAAGAATACTTTTGTGTATTTGTACACTTTGAATTAAACAAGGCAATCATTGTTTTTCCATACCAATAAATATATGTTCAAAAGGGATTGGCAAAGGGATACAGTAGCCAGATATAATCATTCTGTAAGTATCCACTAAAGACTTCAGGCAATTTTACCTTAATGAGCATCTTTTTAAAAAATCCATCACAGACAACCTCAGACTGAGGAAAACATGGCCATCTAATCCAAAATTTCTATCTCTCTTTATATATAACAAAGACTGCTACTTAAATTATTCATTAAGCCTAAACTTTACACAATAAAAAATAAATACAATATTTTGACTTTTTTTGTAAAAAATAAACATTTCCATCTTGTGTGTGGAAAAAAATAAGAAAAATAATCAGAAATATGTATAGTGGTTTCAGAGTTGTTAGTTATTTTTGCTTACCTTTGTTTTCTGATATTTATTCCATGAGCATGTGTGATTTAAAAAATAACATGTTTTATAAAAATAAATCATTAGCTTGTCCTCCCAATTCTAAGGCAAAGCAAGAGTCTTATAAGAGGTTATAGATTTAACCAGATAACATACCTTATGGGTCAAATAAATATTGATTACAGCAGTGGTAATAAAGGTAAAGAGACCAACCTGAGAGTATAATGTTATCACGGGGAAAAGTCAAAGCAATTTGGTTGGCCATTTTTTCTACTCACAGTCTTTGTCCCTGTGTAAATTGCCTACTTCCTGTTTGTATAGGAACCATGTACATAAAAAAAGTATTAGAGAAAAATAAATTGATATTACTTTGTATTTCTAGATGGACTATATTTATAATATTTTAATAAAATAGAGAAGACACAAAGAAAGAAAATCATTAAAATATTCACATATATAAAGTGAATAGAATAACTAATGTAACAAAAATCACCGCTCTCTACACTTTACATTTTTTTGAAGGAGTAAAGAAAAAAAATGGGGTTGATAAACTAATTTACTTTTTTACCCATAATAATTGTGGATATCCACAATTATAAGAGATTTGTCTCTTCCTTTGATAGTAAATTGTTTCATAGACTTTGGTGCTTGAAGAAAATGAGCATGGATCCCATCTAGAGTCCGAAAGAAATGTAGATGGTTTTCAAAATTAATATGAGAACTCAAAATTTTAAGCTCTTTATCAGTTGGCAAAATCATCTAGAGGGTTTAGGGGTTTTAATGACAATTTTCAGGAAAAAAGTTAGATATTAAACTTATTGATTGAAGTAATTTTATTTAATTAAGCTTCTAAATCAATATTTGAATTTTCCATGTTCATTAGAATTTTTCTGGGTTCTCTAAGTATATGATAGCCATAACAAATGCACACCCACAAATATTTACTATTAGACACAAGTTATTGCAAAATGAGACAAAAAATTTATTCATGGACAGGATTCTAAAGAATTTATTTTAATTCGTTCAGAGAATTTCTTTCTAGCTGTTGAAGGCTTTGGGGATTTTTTAGTCACTGTGATTCCAACATGTGATAATTCTTTATTGCTTATGTAAATAGACCATTAAGAATAACAACTGTAGGGGAAGCAGGGATGGCTCAGTGGGTTAAACGCTCACTTTCCAGCGCTGAGGACCGGGGATCGAATCCCGGTCCCGGCCCCGGACCGTGCGGAACCATATGCCGAACTGAGATCTTCTCCAGTTCAGTTCTCTCTCTGTCTCTGTATCTCTCTCTCTCTCTCTCTCTGTCAAAAATAAAAATAAATAAATAAAAATATATTTTTAAAAAAAGGATAATGACTAGAACATCTTTTGCTATTTTCTTTTAAATCCTCAATAGTGTAAGAATGTTTTTACAAAGCAACTATAGTTCCAAGAAATAAACTGTGAAACTGATATTTCTATGTATTTGG
>PVKE010039356.1:0-15048 GCA_004027555.1 Craseonycteris thonglongyai
AATCCCGGCCCCGGCCCGTGCGGACCCATATGCTGAACTGGGAGCTCCCCCAGTTCAGTTCTCTCTCTGTCTCTGTATCTCTCTCTCTCTCTCTCTCCTCTGTCAAAATAAATAAATAAATAAATATATATTTAAAAGTGTTTGATGTCAACAGCACTGCCCTACTTCAGACCATGTCACTGCAAGAGGCAAGAAAGACACCGCGCTCAAGAGGGGAGCCTCCAAACTTCCCAGCACACCAACCAGGGCCCTGTGTCCCCCGAGACAAACAACTCAACAGTACGAGGGAATAAGCATGTCTGGAAACTAAGAGGCCACCACCGGACGATCCCAAGCAATCACAAATCAGTACCAATTCAAAAACTAGGTTTCCTGTTTATTTCTGAGACAGGGTAACTGAGTCGTAATTTCACTTTTAAATAGGCAACATCACCCTCAAAGCTTACAAGGGCACGCTTGCACGAGGTGGGGTTTCCCCCATCAGTTAGCACTTATGAACTACAGAACCTTCCGGCTTCCACTCAGAAACCACGGACTGCCATCAGAAACTTGTGCGAAATCTGGCTTTTTCACAAGTGAACCACAGTAGGTGAGCTACTGTGAATTTATATGTTCTCCTAGAAGAAATGTCATTGAGGGGCAACTGAAGAAACCTGGCAGATGGTTCTTCAGTGGCACTCACAGAGCTATTGCTCTTTGACCTAGAAACGAATGTGGGGAGCAGAGGTGACAAATGAAATCAGTGACCTGTTCAGATCTCTTCCATCAGCTTGAGCTTCAGGGGACTCCAGTAGACTCAAAGCAATAGCGGCTTGAAGATCATCTTTGTTATCATGTGTGAGGTCGATCACTTCTGTAAGATGAATGGAAATTTAATTAGCCTGCAAGGAAACACCGCCCTTCTGTCTGTACTGCAGAGAAAAAAGTAAAAGTGCTCACAAAACTAGACATACTCCCCACCTCTCACTACAATGGCTCCTCTGTTTACCAACAATTTTATAACTCTATGCCGGAGTTTAATGAATCACTTACAGCTATTGTAACCTTAAGATTAGCTAACAGCACAGTAATAAAAAATTGATAAAAGGCCATGAATCACATACCTTCTTTTGTACACTTATGCCACAGAGTCAAAAATATATCCGCTATCTGTAGTTTAAATAGCGTCGTGTTATAAAACACCGGCTACATACTGCACGTTCTAAGAAGGAATACCTTCAACCTCACACAGACTCTTCTAGACAATAGAGGGCATACTCCTCAACTCATTTTTTGTGGTCAGCATAACACCCTGGTATATCTCAAAGCAATAAAAGACAGTTAAGAGAAAGGGCAAATGACAGACTCACATGGTCACAGGGGCAAAAAAACCCTAAATAAAACATTAGGAAATAAAATCCTGCTAATGTACAAAAAAAAAGATTATACTTTAAGACCAAGCTGTATCTGTCTCCAGCCCCGCTCTCTCCCCGGGACTGCATCGTTGGGTCTCTACCACCGTTAGGACACTCCGCTGCATGCCTAATGCATGTCACACTTGATTTCCCAATCCCGCCATGGTCCACCCCAAATCTGCCCCACGCCAGTTAAGGCCAATTCCTGACTGTCAGCCGCTCAGGGAAAAGCAACCTGGCTCGGCTTTAACTCCCCTCGTTTCCCCTGCCAGTCAGTCCTGTACAGCCAGAACTTCCCTCCCTTCCACCGCCAATGACATCCTGGCCCAGGGCGACATCTGCGGCCTTTGGACTGGGCCTGGGGTACCCGCTCTCACCTGCTCACCACCCACTCCCCACATTCTCTTTTCAACACAGCCGTCCAAAGGATCCTTCAAAAAAGGGGAACGGGTTACATCCTCCTTCTCCTCCAAACTCTCCAGGGACTGACCATCCAACTCCGTGTAAAAGCCGTGGGAGCAATAGCAGGAAGCCTCCTGGTCCCTCAGGCCCCGCCCCTCCCTGCCCTCCCCACTCCTGACCCCCGCTCTGGCCTCCTTCTGCTCCGCAAGCCCACGGGGACTTCCCTCTTAAGGCCTCACCTGACTCACCCGCCCCTTCAAAGGCCTGTCCTGTTTAAAGTCCAGTGTTCAGAAGGCCTTATTTTCACGACCTCCATTTCATCCCTTACTTTTCTCCATGGTGCTTACCATGTTCTAATAGGCCTATCGTTTCTTTATTTATTGTTCATCTCTCCATGAAAAATAAGCTACACGAAGGCAGAGATTCTTGTTTCTTTTGTCCATCTCCACTGCCTAAAAGTGTTTGGTACGTAGTAGGTGCTCATTAAATAAGTGCTGAATGAACGAATGAATTCATGTGAGTGCTCAGAATTATACACACAGTTGTAGTGCAATAATTAGCTGCCATTGCTATTATTTCCAGAGCGCTGATGTGACTGACAGGAAATTCACACACACGCGTCTCTTATTTTTCGCCAGTTCAGAGCAGGATCAAGACAGGATACACCTACTTGCTAATATGTCCTTGTTGGCAGCACCGCCCTCAGCTTCGAATGGTTCTGTAGCCACAGCGTCTCGACTGGGTTCCTTAACTCTTTCATCGGTGAGAAGATTGACCGCCAGGGTGATGTCACCATTACTGGCCTAAGGACAGAAAAACACAGATATGTCCAAAGTCACGCCTCCCATTTAAAGTAAGTCGTGGGTTTTTTGGTCATAACTCCTGACCACTCTGGGGACATACTGAGTAAGTCGAGGCTTAATTGAAGGGTAGAAAGTAGAAAAAAAAGAAAATGGTAAAGGAAAGTAAGTCTACCACGCTGAAAACATGCATCAAGTTCCCAGTCATGGGAAGGGAGCTGCTATGCTCTGAGTCACAAAACGGTGAGAACAAACAGGAAGGAGATCTTGCTGGACATTTGTTCTCACTGTTTTAGATGCTACTATTCCTGATTTCACAGACTAGCTAAAGCACGATGTTGTAAAAGGGGGGCTGGCAATTAACGGAGATTCTAGACAAAGGCAGCCTCTACCATAAAGATGCCAAGCAGTTACCACATTCTGTAGTGGTGACGGCACTGCTGTTTGTTTTCAACTTTTAATAGGAGAATTTTCTAACATTTACAACAATAGTGGGAATGTATAATTGAACCCCACCACTCGGCTTCAACAATTACCAAGTCATGGTAACTCTTGTTTTATCTCTTCTGCCCACCCTCTTCCCATATTTTGGATATTTTGAAGCAAATCCTAAGCATTTTATCTATTCATCAGTCAACAGTTCAGGATGTAGCTTTTTAAAAATATAACCTGCAATGCTATTATCACATCTTAAAAGTAACTAGTTTTTGAAAAATCCAATAACCATTTCAAACTTCTCCAACTCAAATATATATTTTTTAATGTGTTTGAGTCAGGATCCATATAAAGTCTGCACAATGCAAATGGCTGATAGGTTTCTTAAATCTCTTTTACCCTGTGGGGTTCCTCCCACTAAGAATCTCCTTATGTTCAATTCCCCCCACCCCTTATGATTTATATGTTGAAGATAACGAGTCCTTTAACTTCTGTCCCTCTACACACTTTCATTTTGGCCTTAAAATAGCTTGACTTGACACCACCTGATATGGACAACTGTTTTAAAACCTTCTGTTCACTCACGGAAGCCTTAAAACTAACCTTCAGAGCTTCATGAAGGAAGGAAGAGTCCTGAATACCTGTGATTTCTCTCAGCTGGTTCAACAGCATTTGGCAGCTCTAGATTTGAAAAACAAACAAACAAGACACAGACATATGTCAGCCAGAAGGTACACCCGGATACATTTAAACAGCGGGTATAAGCACCGGGGATAACCAGGCCCGAGACCTGCATTTTTTACTTTTAAAGAACTGACAACCTCCAAGCAACAAGGTACTGACGGCTGGGCATCCAGTCTCCCAGGATCTGAAAACACCTAGCAAGAGTTACCTCCCCCTCTTCTGCCCAAAGAGATTCAAACAGAACACCCGGCTTCAGGAAGGGAACCCTCGCATAATCACCTTACATGTGTGAGTCAAGGGTGCTCACTGTTTCTGCGTTCCCTAGCAAGATGTGTCCGCCACGTTTAGTCCACCTATTCCTGCCTATTTAATCGCCGATTTTCCCTTTGAAAAGGCCCCAGGCCTTTCCTCTCTTCTGTCCAAAATGACACGTACACTTCATGTTGTCTCAGTCCTTTGGAATTTTCACGCTATGTCAATTCCCTGTCTGTACGTAACAAAATGAGATCTTCTCCTGTTCATCTGCTGTTATGTCTTTGAAGTATCCCACCAGCCAGGAGAACTAAGGAGTAAGGGGACAGTTCTTCCCACCCCCACCCACCCCTCCCCCAATCCTGTCTGACATATTCTGAAACGCCAAGTCTATTCCTCTTTCAAAAGCTAAGTTGTAGAAAATGCTTTTGGTCCTCATGGAAGACATGTGAATGAACAGCAAAACTATCAGTATATAAAACGGTGTACATGTAATAATATCCTAGCCTTCAGGGACGTTTGAAGGGCCTGGGGCCTTTCTTTTTGTGAGCAGTATACAACTGGGTCACATACGGAGTCCAGGGAATTTGCACGGATGTGAAGATGTGCTATTTTAAGCTGCACTGCACATGCCACTTGTGTGTCATTTTTCACTGACAATAAGTTTCCAATCATGTAATTAACAAATAATACCACCAACAACCTACTTAAAACTTAATGTTTGAATGCTTAAAATGAAATCTAGGCAAAGCTAGAATTTTTTGAATTATTAATAAAAGTCCAGGGAGAATAAACAATGGGATATTTTCTCTTCATTGATCTGAATCATGGCAGAAAAAAAAAAAATCTAGCTTGTCCGGTTCCCACAAGATCAGTTTATAGTCCCCTTTTCAGCCTTAGCCTTTTCACTGGAACATTTTATCCTATTTTACATGAAGACCAAAGTTAACACAGAACAACTATATATAAGTAAGCTCAATTTAAGCACTGACTGGTATAACTGAAGACATACGCTCTTCGATGAATGTTGAAAACAAAATAGTTCAAATTTAATTCAGGGAGCAGAAGTCTAACTTGTACCATTCCTGAAGTTATCCAAGAATTAGGCTCCGATTCGATACGCAAAGCTTCCGCACTGACGAGGTTTCAGGCGGGTCCCTGAGAGGCAGCCATAGATGCCTACCAGCTGCGACAGAAACAGTATCCTATGTTCTTCAGCAGCTGAGCTCCCAGTGCGACCCTTAAGTATCACACAACCAGAAATAACCGATGGAAACATCCCCGGACAGTCTTTGTGCTCTAGTCACAGGCCACAAGTCATAGGCTAGACACAGAACGCGACCCTGCCGAGACCGGGTCTCCTCAAAGGCAGCCATTGTCCCCTGGCAGAGGGACTGTCCGACTAGCAGGTGTCAAGTTCAGCCTTGGCAGATGCTGAAAACACAAAGCACGTGATGTTTAGAGAAACGAAATAGTAAAAAGTTTGCTCCAAAGTAATTCTAATTCCACGTGATTGTATTGTGTAAAAGTATGTGAATCTCTCTGCCCCCGAATTTATTATTCTAAAACATCAAAATCAATATACCTCCCCCAAAAGGTGGAATAATGTTGGGAGGGGGGACAGAGTGGCATATTAAATAAACTGAGGCCAAGAACATAACAGTGGGACAGACGATCACCTCAAACTGCCCTGTATATCAACCGACAGGCTTTGTAGAAAACACTCCCAGTAGTAAGTCATAACACACGCGGCTAACTTTGAGGCCGGTCTTCTCACCACTTCATGTGTGTGAACTGCTGTAACCCTCACCACAACCCTGAGAGAGACAGACATTACTCCAGCTGGACAGAAAACAGGCCCAGGGGGTTCGGTAGCTTACACAGGCTGCTGCTAGCAAGGGGTGGGGCTGAGGTCTGACCTCAGCTGCCCGACTCCCGCGTCTGCACTCTAACCTCTATGCCATGCTGTATCCGAGAAGACAAGGGAACAGGCGAGAACACCTGCTTAATGCAAAACAATGCCTGTGTTTTATGCTCGTATTTTGACCTTGACTTTCACATCTTAAGAAGTCTATTTTTTTTTTTGCCTGCCTTTATATAATCACGTCTTTGATTACTTTACAGTATAATCAGTTCCAAACAAGCTAGCATCAGGAAAATGCTAGACTCAAGGTAAATACTAGACTGGCTGAATCTAAGGCGACATCAGTTGTAAAAAGCATTATTTTATGCACCAAATGAAGGAGAAAAACAGTTGCTGCTTAATCTATGACATAATGCCTTCCTGACAGTCCTCCCAGACACATATGAACCAGTGACACCACCTTTTTTCAGCTCTAAAATTTCTCATTTATGTTGAAAAGTCTAGCAATTTTCCCTGCTTCCAGATGCGCTGCCCGGCACGTGTCAGGCAATTCTTTCGCATGTTCCTCCGTAACAAAACTTAACATAAATCTACAGCATCTTCCTTTCTTGGGCCTCATAAAGTACCTGACTGTAACTTTGCAAGAACATTTGGAACTGTAATCATTCTGCTTTACACAAAAGCAAATGAACATCTTGTAGTTATACCTTTTTTCATCCACAGGGCTTTCTTTTTTTTCATTTAAATGCTGAATCACAGTGTAATCTTTTTAAAGCCCTTTAAAGTGGCAAGTGGACTAACGGTTTGGTACCCACACTGTCTTTACGGTGGAAACAGCTATGATCAAGCCAATCGCGTGCAGATAACGGTAAGTCCATCACACCTGCTACTTGGACGACAGTCAATGTAAGCAGCATCTCAATCTCAGAGGTCTCAGAATGCCAGATAAATGAGATTAATGACATACAGTACGCAAATATTCAATAGCTTACTAATCATTTCGTATGGCCTGGGATTACAGCCCCACCCCCACTTCTCCACTTTGTCACTGGTACCAGTGGACGTTAACACATCTAGAGTAATACACTCAGGAAAGGAAAACAAACCCTGAGTGTCCCTTTTTTAAAAGCAATGGGTATCTCTAAGAACAATGTCCTACGTGTTAACTCAACTCCAAATTCCTCGTCGTGCTATTCGAAGACCGTTACCTGATTCTACCCTTGACCTGCTCAACCTTTTTCTCCTACACAGTTCCTCACCTCACGAACCCTTTCATGCTGAGAAGTGTTACTTCTCTTACCTCTAGCAATAAATACCTCCTACCCTTGTTTAGCCATGGAATGCCAACCTGCAATAGAGGGTTATATTCACTGTACCTCTTCTTTTAAACTCGATCCCAAGATCTCTGGTCCTTACCAGTTCTCCCCTTTCTAACCCTGTTCAGGGAACAAATGAGCCTGTGAATGAATGAGACTGTCTTTACCTGGTATTTCTCGTCAGGTGGTTCTCTCATTGTTTTCAATGTGAAATTCTTCCATAAAGACGAGAACCACACAACATACAACTGAAGGTGAGTTATCCATAGGACGCCGGTCATGGTCACTGTCGCTAACATTGCTGAGCACCTTCTTTGTGTTGGAGGATCTAGGAGCTTCACCTACATGTAATCCTTATATAATAACAGGCGAGCACCGTTATCTTCAATGCGGGAATCAAACCAAGGTTTACAAAACCTATTTTGTCATCAAATGTCTTGAATTAAAAGATAAATCCAAGATAACTATTAAGAGTATGAGTCACAAATTTCACAAGGAGTGAGTTTAAGCTACGCTGTCCACACACAAACAACTGCTGTGGCATGACTCAGGACTTATATTCCGCATCAAATACATACATGGTGATGGAAAGAGCTGATGCTGGATGGTGAGCACATAATACAACGCACAGACAATGTCATGTAGAATTGTATACACCCAGAAACCGTGTAATTGTTATCAACCAATGTCACCCCAATAAATCACACAATTAAAAAAAAGAAAACACACACACACACAAAGAAAAACAATCTTAAAAAAGGAAAAGACTTATAGTTAGCTAAACCTAACTTCTCAAATGGCAACTACCACCGAATCCTGAGAAGGACGATATATATTCACAGCAACAGATAATCTGAGCTCAGTAGGATCCTGCTGTGTAGTACTAACTCAGTTTCTCCTGGGCCTTCACAGGGAGCTGATTTAAACATTAACTTCTCTGTTACCACGATACTATCTCTATATACAGCCCACGCCCGGCAGCAGACAACACCAAGTCTGTGCTGCTGCCATAACCGAGTGAGGTGTCTGGCAAGAGCGAACAGGTCTGCATTTCCTTCGCTCGGCTCACGTTGTTTTCATAAAGCAAAATGTGCCTGCTTTTCCTGCCCTGGGGCAGTGTAGAGAAGAGGCATGCAAATCTCTAGAAAGAAGGAACTCCAGCTACTCAGCTACTCTGTGGTTTTTGTGCAAACAGGTTGGCTTCTCACAGCGAAGACAGAAGTAACCCAACTCCTAATAAGCAGCAAACAGGAGTGTTGGGGCAATACGAACACGAAGCTATCAAGTTTTCATAACAAACAATAACTGTCTTCACCCTACTGGACTAATTAAAACTGTCTTTGATCAGATGAGGCATATGTGTGAGATTAGCAATAGGGAGTTTTGGCTTTAGAACACTCAGCTTAGCATTGGCTGGAACCAGGAGTGTACATCAATAGCTGAGAAAGGTTTCTTTATGTGCGCTAAGGTGAGCCTCATAGAATTTCCTCCAAAAGTACGGATCTGGTTTTCCAATTTTAAAATAAAACTGAAGTACCCAAGAAAAGCAAAACAATAGCTTTAGGCGTCAAAGAAAATACATGAGGGCTGTCCGCAAAGTATCCAGCCACGGCGGGTACTTTCTGGACAGCCCTGGGGTAGCGGCACTTCCAGAAATCTAGTGTGGACAGCAGGCCTTTCCCGACCCCTTTCCCAACATCCATAGAACGAGGAACAGCCCAGAAGCGCCCTGGTATGTTTTGTTTTCCTTCCAGCAACAACTCCACGGTGGTCCACTCTACTTGCAAAGCAGCAACCTAACACGTTGACAAGAAAAGAGTTCCAAGATGATCTAAATTAAAGTCCCTGCAACCGGAGTGAAAGAGCCAGAACAAGGCGCCTGGTGATACCTGTGGACCCGCTCAAATTCCCATCTAGCCACTGGAATTCAGGATTAATTTGCAGGTGGCTATTTCAATTATCCAAAAGAGACAATAGCCAGGAGCCACAGAAACTCAGGACCCTCCGCTTCTCATTTGCACGTGAACTTTCCGATCCACTTCCCGTGGCCAGTCCACACCTCTTGGCAGATTTGGCTGCACCTGCACCAGACTCAGCCTGGTCCACCTCCTCCCATCCCCTCTGTCTATGGCTAATGTAAACTGTTTTTAGAACATCTTACATCTTTCTCCCCCGGACCACTTGTAAAATAATGGTACCGGGACAACAGACATGTCTTTCCTATCCAGCCATACTTATAGTTTTAGAAATCTAATAATAATAATAACATTTGAAGTTATTAAGCGGACCTTAGTGTATACCCTGTCATTTCTATTTTTGATAAATAACAGGGACCAGAGAGGTGATATGGAATTGGATTAAGAGGGGTTCTGTGTGTCAAGATGGGTTTAGACGTGATCTGATGAACAATGAAAAACCATTAGAGGTTCTTGAGCAGGGAAGAAATATGAGGAGGGAAAACAGTACTTGAAGGGGATTCATTTAGCACCTGGTTCAAGTGGGATGAGGCTAGAGAAAGAAAGCTTAACTAGAGTTCTAAGGCTACTGAATACTCAGGTGTGATAAGGCAGGAGAAGTGGAATGGTAGGATATACTCTGAACATCGTGAAGAATAAAGAGATAAAGCTGAATCGGATATTTGAAAATGGATGCCTCAGAGAATACTATTGCCAATGACATCAAAGAGAACCAGGAAGAAAACCAAACACCGGCATACATCACACTAATAGAACGAAGGGGAAAAAAATACATGAGCATCTTTATTGATGCTGAAAAAGCATCTGACCAAACTCAACACCTTTTCATGATAAAAACAACCAGAAAACAACTAACAGAAGGGAATTTCATCAACATGATAAAGGACCTTTATTAAAAAAACAAACAACAACAACAAAAACCTCACAAACACATTAGAGAGTAATAGAAAGATTCTGACACAAGACAATGAGTCTACCCACTAAGAAGTAGGATCAGGAGATCTTTGGCTCTTGGAATCAGAATGACCTAGGACCTAGGTTCAATCCTCACTGTACCATTTACTAGCTGGGTGACCTTGGGCCAATTATTTAACAAGTCTAAGCCTCCTCATCAGAAAACTGCATGGCGTAGTCAGAAGGACTGAGATGATACACGTTCAGTTCTGAGTCCAGGGTCGGGCACACAGTGCCACCCACACTCAAGGTCAGCTACTGCTCTTACCAGCATTATCGGTGCCCATGAAAAATACCTGCTTCACTTGGCTTACTGCTTTAACTTTCTTTGATGAAACACATGGAAAGATCTTGCCTGCTGAGGCATTAGTTGTCAATGTTTTATAAATATTGGACTCATTGGGTAAGCAGAAACTGTTTGTAGCTGAGGACACATGGGAGGTGTGGAAGCCAACCAAGCAATAATTCACTGATGTTCCAAAAAAATCACAATTAATGAGACAAGGTGAAAGGAAATGAGAAGCCGAGCAACCAAGAGAAAACAAAAAGGACATTAAATTCTCATTGAAACTGGCAGGTTTTCATAGGGCTTCAGTTAGCAGGAAGAATGCGTGAGTTATCCTAGTATAGCTGCCAAGAATAACCTAACATCAAGTTGTTTACACTGTAACACTAAATGTTGCTGCTGGTTTTTTTCTTTTTTTAATCTAAGTCGAGAATTGATGTCGAGAATTGATTAAAATACAGGAACTTGTCTGTAATAATCTTAGATATTCAAATCTCAGTCTGCAGTCTGAGGGATTCAGCATTACTACAAAGTGTCCTCTTTTGATTTAAGTACCGAGAATGTTTATCAAGAGTGCCACATTTTCCCCTCACTAACATTCGTCGGAGGCCATAGAGCAGGGGTGTCCAACCTTGTGGCGTCCCTGGCCCACACTGGAAGAATTGTCTTGGGCCACACATCAAATATACTCACACTCACGATAGCTGATGAGCTAGAAGAAAATTCGCAAAAAAAAATCCCATCATGTTTTAAGAAAGGTTACGAATTTGTGCTGGGCCATGTCCAAAGCTGGCTGTACAACATGTGGCCCGTGGGCTCACATAGAGGGCTCTGTCTGTCCCATGTACAACTGACCAATAAGGGAAGGGACGCATTCTAGGTTTTAAGGAGCTTCTCAGTGTCAGGGGAGGAAAGTTCTTCTCAACTAGAACAATTAAAGATCCTCTAAGGGAAATGGAGAAGGCTTCAGAGAATTCAAAATAGAGAAATAAAGTCTTCTAACATGAAACTTATCAAGACAAGAAAGAAGCTATTAAAATATTTCCTCTGAGACATACAGATGGCCAACAGACATATGAAAAGATGCTCAACATCACTAATCATCAAATGTAAACTAAAACCATAATGAGATATCACCTGACATCTGTCAGGATGGCTATCATCAATAAATCAGCAACCAACAAGTGTTGGCGAGGACGTGGAGAAAAGGGGAACCTTCGTGCAGTGTTGGTGAGATTGCAATTTGGTGCAGTCACTATGGAAAAAAGTTTGGAGAGTCCTCAAAAAATAAAAAAAATAGAAGTACATTATGACCCAGTAATTCCATTCCTGGGTTATTTACCTGAAGAAATCCAAAACACTAATTCGAAAAGATAAATGCACTTGCAGCATGTACAAAAGCCAAGATATGGGGACAACCCAAGTGCCCATCAATAGACAATTGGATAAAGAAGATGTGGTACATATCTACAATGGAATAACACTCAACCATAAAAAAGAATGAAATCTTACCATTTGGACAAGATGGATGGAATTAGAAGACATTATGCTAAGTGAAATACCATATTTTTCCATATATAAGATGCTACTTTTGTCTAAAATTGTTAGACCAAAATTTGGGGGTCTTCTTATACACAGGAGTAACCTGTGCACTAATTTCTTAGTGTTGGGTTAGAAAAGTAGGGGTTGTCTTATACGTGGGGGTATCTTATACATGGAAAAATATGGTAAGTCAGACTGAAAAAGACAAATCCAATATGATCTCCATTATATGTGAAATCTAAAGAACAGAATAAACAAACAAAACAGAAACAGACTCAGATACAGAGAACAACCTGAAGGTAGCCAGAGGAGAGGGAGGACGGAGAGCTGGGTGAAAAAGTAAGTATGAAGAAGTAGCAATTGGTAGTTACAAAATCATCACAGGGGTGTAACGTACAGCATAGAGAATACAGTCAATAATGTTGTAACAATTATGTATAGTGTCAGGTGGATACTAATCAGGGGAGCACTGCATTGTCTAACCACTACGCTGTACACCTGAAACTGAAACGAACATAAATATACCGAATGTCTACTGTAGCTAACAAAAGAAACCATTTAAAAAAGAAACACATTAAGATCTTTCCTCTGAAATGTGAAAGTTACGTTCCCCGAATAAGATTCCTTCCACCGAGCCGGCTGGTGTCAAGCATCTTCCATGAACGAAACAAGAAGGGCAAACATTATCCAGCATACCACGCTTATCATCTGTCTGTGCGGGACGAATCGCTGGGAAGAACGGTGAATGTCATCACTCTGCAGGTCATCCAGCGTCAGGGCACTCCAGCCAGCCACAGCCACCAGAGTTCCAAACTTTCCAAAAATAGCTATGACTTAGATGCAAGGGCTCATCACACACCTCCCATACAAACTCTCAAATCCAGTGCTGAGACAGTGGCCACGACTCAGACTGTGGCAGGGCGACATGAAGATGCCAGTAACAGGCACATGGCCTCAACGGACCAGCTCGACACATTTAAATATGACTTGCTCTCCCTTAAAATAGTCTCTTCTCTACATCAACACGACTGGCTCAAAACGAAGATTTCCCCACCTGTTTTGAAGTCACCGTTCTAAAAACAAAGAGAACTGATCTCTGAAACCAGAGAAAATCCGGCCTCCGATTCCAGCAGGCGCTGGTGAACACCTCACAGTGCCATTCCCATCAGAGATCAGCACACTTTCGTTTCGAAGTGCACAACCCGGGGGCATCTCAGCCTCCAGGAGAGTTAAAAGGAAGTGTGTTCACCTTACACGCGACTGGCTTCCTGTGTGCGCGAGCAAGACGAACAGGGCACACGCAAGGTTGCTCCCGTATCAGACAGCTTTGCATCGTCAATATTTTTAAGAAATCCCTCACCTCCGAACTCACACTTGAATGCTTGGCACGGATGCCTCACTCTGCCCTACAGAAGTGCAATGCTTGCAGCGAGCATTAAGTCAGGACATTCCCAAATAACAGGAGAACACATCCCCAAATTGCCCACTTCCCAAGTTCCTTGACACAAACATCATCAGCCTTGGGATTTTTCTCCCCAGCCAGTGTTCTTTTTTCCTCTCACCCTCCCAGCCCCGAAACACTTGTATTGATTTCAATCTTACTTAGATAATAGGAATAGGAAAACATGATCCATGTCCCTTCTCTCAAAAATTCTGGAGGGATGCATGCTCCAGTCACCACGATTTCTACTACTATTTAGGGAGGGTGCTCTCTGTTAAAATAAAGTAAAATAAAATAAAAGCGGGGATGGGAGGCAGGGGGAGCTCCAGGGCTTGCACCAGTTGCATCGGGTAACTTCGCTCTGCGTGAGCCCCTCGAAAGCAGCACCGCCTCAAAACGCATTGAAACGCGAAAACAAAACCCACCCAAGCTGCCTCTTTGGGCGGTTTCTCTCCACCGAGCTCCCTGATGCAGACACCCCCACTTCCAGCAATTTCCGTTTTGCAAAATATCGACTCCCACCCTCCGGCCCCCCAACTTCGGAGGCCCCCCAACTGGATCTCTGCGACCCAAGCTTTGCAGAGACCTGAGCCCCCTTCCGCTGCGCGCCCGCAGGCCCGCGCCCCGCGCCCCGCGCGCCGGCCCGGCGATCTCGCCCCCTTCGGGGCCCGGAGCCCGCCCACTCGGCTCCCCTCGCCGCCGCGGGGCCCACCGAGCCGAGGCGATCGGCTGCTCCAGCCGCGTCGTCCTGCTGGAGCTCCGCAGTCATGGCCGAGGCGCCCCCTCCGCGGGTCACAGGCCTCCAGCCACCGCCAACCCAGCCTCGCAGCGGGACCAGGACGAGGAGGAGGAGCGGCAGCCCAGGCCACGCCCTGGACACGCCCCTGTTCCCGCCCCGGCCACGCCCCCGGCTCCCTCAGGCCCCGCCCTCACCCCACGCGCGCAGGACGCTCGGCCCACACGCTCCGCCCTCCCAGCCGGGCCTGCGCGCGCACGCAAGGCGCGCCGCCGCCGGCCGAGCGGCTCTGCGTGCTCCCGCGCGCGCGGCTCTGCGTGCTCCCGCGCGCACACCCCGGAGTCCGTCACGTGACCGCAGCCCCGCCCACAGCTAACGGTCAGCGTCGCCTGGCAGGGCGGGCGCGTCCGCAGCAGGTGGTGCCCCGGAAGTGGTTTGGGGGGGACCGCGCCGACTCTGCGACCCCAAGGCTCGTCCTCCTCCCTCTGCCTTTACAATGGAGTCATTCCTGGGAGTCACCCCTGAGTCCAGCTCCCCATTTGAGTCCCTGTCTGAGGACCACGTGGTAGAGGATTTCCCACCAGGTCCTGTGGCCGCTGCCAAGTCCAGGGACGCAAAAAATTATTGATCACTTAAAAAACAAACAAAAAGCCCAGGCCGGAGTTGAACTTAAAGACCAGGTCTGTTCGCTGGTGCTCAGTGTGGTGCCCTGACAATGACCTGGGCCCGCAGACTGAAAAGCAGGACGGAATGGGTGTTTTTTGCCACCAGAAAGGATTTATTCAAGAAGAAGGGCTGGGGAGGCCGGGATGGCTCAGTGGGTTAGGTGCTCACTTTGCAGCCCTGGGGACCGAGGATCGAATCCCGGCCCCGGCCCGTGTGGACCCACATGCTGAGCTGGGGAGTGCCCCCAGTTCAGTTCTCACCTGGGTGAGACCCCGGCCCAGTTCCTGCCCTGTGCAGCCC
>PVKE010039357.1:0-15047 GCA_004027555.1 Craseonycteris thonglongyai
TTTCCCAGTATTATATTTTCTAATGCTCCATTAGTGTAATTGGCCCACTAAAACAGTGTTTTGGTAGTTACAAAAATATTTCTATTAACAATGAAACTTAAATGATAGTGATAGTGAAAAATACTCAGAGAATAGGTCAAGAAGTTCAAAAGAACAAAATTAAGTACACAAAAAATAAAATGTAAACCAAGCAAATGCATATCTGCACTATTAAATACAATATTGGAATTTAAATTTCAAATAATGACATCACTTATCATAATTAACTAATATTTAACTCTAGTTAAATAACTCCTAGATTTAAGTATATAATCTATAAATGTGTTTTGGTTTTTTAGTTCTAAAACAGCTAGTGAATTTATACCCAGTTTTATCCTCATACACATTTCAGTAACATTATATTAAAAATAAGTTAAGCCAACATTAGTAGCCCATGAAAATGTTTCCATTTTAAGGGAAGTCTATATTTTACTCAAGTTTGAGAAACAATCTTATATAGAACTTATTCTAAATTACACATGCAGTTAGAAGGCTTGCTCTACATTTCTGAAATTCTCAAGCTGATGGAAAAAGTACCAACAGAAGCAGGATCTGGGAGAAAGAGGTAGAAGAGGGTTAGAAAATAAAAACATAACACCCAGAAATGCCCCACACCTCAGAGAAGTAATTAAAAAACCCTCCATGAATAGAGACAGTTCAAATGTAACATTATGCCTTTTGTTCTACCAGGGACTTTAAGTGCCTTAAAGAAGTTGTCATGTTTTATTCAACATTTCTTACACTGTATCTTAATAAATAATTTGTATTTAAATAAATATCCATAATTGGTCAAAATTAAGGAAGTGGCAAGTTACTCCACAGCCACACATATGTCAATTCAATACAATGTATTGGTCATGTATTGAGAACAGTTACTACACTAGGTGCTGTAGAGGTAAAAGTGAAAATTACATGATATATTCCCATAAATAATCACTAAGAGAGACACAGACATATACATTGTAAAATAGTGTGGTGTAAGTAAAACATATATTTACTTTTACATAAAGTATATTAAATTATTCTAGGTTTAAACATTAGAATTAAAAATATAAAATCTAGAACTTGTTCAGAGGATGAACTAATTAATGTTGGAAAGGTAGCTGTGGAGGGAGGAGGGCCAAGGAAACCTTTATAAGGGTGATATGAGAGTCAGTTTTAAACAATGATATTTCTAAACGGTAGAGTATGAGGATCATTCTGGGTAGAGGAACAGTGCAGGTTCTAGGAAAGAAAGGGCTGGATTAAGAAAAAAATCTGTATGATGTAGAGAATTTTGTGACAGAACAAACTACCTGGGAAAGTAATACGTTATGTTCACTCTAAGTAACATATTTGAATTTACCTAGTTGAATATACCATGCATATTTATTTAACAAAACTCATCTTCTTTCTGAAACAAAGAAGAGAATACAGTATTGCAAAATATTCTTACATGGACTATGAACATTTAGATTTTACACTTCAGTTACTATATTAGTCAGTGTTCTTCAGAGAAACAGAACCATTATGATATGAAAATTATAATATATATATTATATATCTATATGCATAATATAGATATGTAATTTAATATAGAAATAGATAATATAGATAATATAATTTATATAGAGATATGTAATATATATATATATGAGAGAGAGAGAGAGCTATTTCCCTTTATAACATAATATAAAGGGAAATCATTCTACTTTTCAGATTGTTCCATTACCTCCACATTGTAATGAAAAAAACCTTCAACCTTCAACTTTGTATATTCTTTTTCATTATCCAAGCCCTTTCATATATATTACATCATTTTCACAACTATACACCCATTAAATCATGTTTACAGATTAAAAAGACAGAATTTCAAAGAATTCGTTTTAATTTCACACTGACCCAGAATGAAAATAATCTACTTAAATAAACTAGGTTAATGATTGTATTTCTAAATGCAAGAATTTCTAAATTCAAGACATGATTCATAAAATTAGGAAAGATTTAATAAAATAAAATGTAGCTTAGCTTTTAAAAAGTAATAGAGCGAAGAATATCCATTTTCAAGTGTAGTAGACTGGATCACACCTATATTCCCACTGGGCATAAATAATTAAGCCCAGAGAAAGTCAATAAATTTTACAAATTCTAATTTTAAAGGCATCATCAAGGTGCATGGGAACAAAAAGGATTAGATTAAAATTTCAAAGAAGGAAGTACCCTGAAAATGTGCTAGTGATCTCAGATGATTTTCCCCTCTGAGGGCATTGGCCCATTCTGACACTAGGCTGAAGAACAGGGTGGGCTGAGGCAGCACTTCTGCTAGAGAGGAGAAATCAAAAAGATTTTAGCAATCATGCAGCATTGGTATAAAACAAATGGGAAACCCAAGAAACCTCAAAGGGTATAATGACTCAGTTCCCAATTTCCAATGTGAGAGAGGTTTTCCACATCACCACCAATTTTCTGACATCAGCTGGGTAAATGACAATTCAACTCAATTCCGACATTATCTACCTAGAGATAGCATTAGATTCCACAGATTAAGAATTCAGTCCCACAAGACCGCTTCCACCCCCACTTTAAACATTAGTCACAAACCCAGATTATCACAGATGCTTCAGACAACCATTCAGGCCTTTAAACGAATGCTTGAAATAGAGCACTCATTGTAATGCTCTAGAAATTGAGTCTGTAACCATGGCATCTTATTTTTCTGTGAGAGACTGTAATAGTCTTGACACATGATCTAGTTTTCAGATAGAGCAGGACAAAAACAAGATCTTAGTAGTTGTCTGAACTGATATGGTGGGGAGGATGACAGTTGTTTCTGTTGGTATCCTGTCTCAAACATTCAAGATGCTGATCAATTCATTTTATCTTCCAGGGAACACAAGGAAAGTGATTTCCCAGCTTCTCTTGTATTTGGGCTGGGTCATATGACTGGGATCTGGCCAATAATATGTAAACAGAAATGTATGGGAAAGCCGGGATGGCTCAGCAGGTTAAGCACTCGCTTTGAAGCCCTGAGGACCGAGGATCAAATCCCGGCCCCAGCCTATGCAGACCCACATGCTGAACTGGGGTGTGCTTCCCAAACGTGGTGAGACCCCCAGTTCAGTTCAAAAAAATAAAATAAAATAAAATAAAAAATAAATAAAATAAAAAATATATATATACTACTACGTAAGCCTGCTATGAACCACCCCCAATGGTTCCCTACCTAATTTTCTCCCTGACTTTATACCTGGAAGTGAGGGCCTCTGAGATTATTCATGCTGGGAATCATGATGCATGATGGGAAATCTATATTTCTGAGTCACTGCTTGGAAGCCAGAACCACCCCCAAACCTCCAGAAAATCATCTGACCCTGTGCAAACCGTAACAGGAGCAAAAATAAACCTTTATATATATATTTTAATCCACTGTGATTAGAGTTTGTTTTTCTCAGCAGCTAGAGTTAATTACCTTAATGAATACACAGTCTAATTCTGTCCACAAAATTCTGGCAATATTAGCAATTATATGCATCCTTCCCACAACTGATTCTGATTAATCAGTAAGTCTTAACAGTAAGCAGAAAATGAGTTCCTTGGACAACCAAGTATCCAAGAATCTCTCTCTAAAGTCAGTTGAGAATCCAGAATCCTCAAATCTGTCCTTTAGTGGACAAAGAGTTAGAACTCTGTCCTAATGCTGTTGTGTGGAGGGAAGAGTAGTGTACAGGTATATCTATCTGAGAGGTTCACAGAAATGGGTAAGACCACCTAAGAATTTAATCCCTAAAACAAGGTCAACTCCTGATTTCCAGTGCTAAAAAGAAATTGTGACTTCTGGTTGGATTATTTGGAGAAGAATTTGGTTCAGCACAAATTTGAACTTGGCCTACAGAGGTAGGTAATACCTGATTAGACACAGAAGAATAGAGAGCTTATTAATGGAAGGAAATACAGCCCTAAAAAAATGCAGATACAGGGAGAAGTGTGTTGCTGACATAAAAAAGGGACCAGTCATTCAATATGGTGGATTCCCTTATTTGGACCATGGACATTAAAAATGAATAGACGAAAAGGGGTACAGAAAAATTTTGAATAATGGATTGATAAGATAGTATAACTAACTATTAATGATTTCCATGGGTGATATGCTGAGGTATTACCATGTGCTATTTACTGTACTAGGTGTTTTATATTTCATTTAACTCTTATAATCCAGTGAGGTTTTTTATATCTTTTTATAGTCCCATATTATAAATGAGAAAACCGAGGCAGGGGGAAATAAAGCAACATGATCTTAGTTCACAAGCATAGTAAGTGTCACATCCAGAATTCAGGCTCAGTCTGACTCTAGCAAATGCTTTTAACCAATAGACCATATTTCAAGAATAAGAGAGTGGAGGTTGAGGCAGTGAGCATTAGGGGAAACAGCTTTAATTTTGAAACCACCATCATCTTAACTTGAATCCTTCCTCTATCATATGAAGTCTTGGCCATGTGAAACTCTCTGAGTCTAAAAATCTAAAAATATTTTTTTCTTAATTAGAGATATACTACCTACCTTTATTTACTTATTTATAATTAGAGTTCTCTGGTATAAAGGGTAATGCGTACAGAACATCCAACCTAGTAAGTCATTATAATAGTACAACACTATAGCCCTTATAATAATGCAACATTGCATGTGGGATGGGGAAAAGATGATGTATTTAAATTTTAGATGTATTTATTTTGCAACTAGATGCCAGAGATGGGCCTGGCTAGAAAGTGCCTAGTAGATACTTGGTATTTAAAGACAATTTAATCTGATTTTGGTTTTGGGGTGATAGTGGGGCATTCAAGTGGCACTGCCTCATGTTGTTCACAGATATATGACTGGAGCTTGGCATAAAGGTGAGGGTTGAAACAGTCACCTGTAATGTGCTAATTGAGTTCTTAACAATGGATGAGATTTGTGAGACAGAGTTGTAAAATGGGACCAGGGCTCTAGTGGCTTTTAGGTTATAAGAGAAAAAATAGATCCAGGAAGGAATAGTAGAGAAATAGTAACTGTTTTGCTAAGCTTAAATAAAAAGGAGTTAAAGAGCTGTACTTCCTAAAGATAAAGGGATCAACTATCTCTTACCTGGAATATCTAGGGTTACAAATTAAAAAGATTGCTGAAGATGAAGTACTTGTCACAGATAATCTACAATGTGGATTCACATATGGGTAATACTTTTAATTGTATTTTTAAATTAAAAGGTGCCTTTTTTTTCCATGTAAATAATTGGTAAATTAGAAGTGTTATTATTCATTCCTACATGTTATCATGCAAATGTCTTAAATGGCCTCTTTTATTTTCATTGGATTCTTTTTATTATTGTTATTATTAAATGTATTGGAATGACACTGGTTTGTAAAATTATAGAGTTTTCATGTGTACAATTCTACACTGCATCGTCTATGTGTTGCATTGAGTGCTCACCACCCAGCCTTAGTTCTCCTTCCACCATCATATATTTGACCTCTCCATCACCTCCCTCCCCATTTATCCTGTCTTTTGTTGTTGTTGTTGTTGTTTTGGAATAGCAAAAAGAAAAATATTCCTGTCTTATGAAGAGTTTAAGACTACCTTGTTTTTTTAATTTCTAGTTTCTATTGAATTTTTTCCACAGCAATTTTTCAGTTACTTATCCAACAAACAAACTAGTGTTGAGTACCTACTACATGAAAGGCACTATTAGGCTACCTGAGGATTATAAAAATAAATTTAAAAACAATCTCTGTCCTTAAGACCTATATATTTCAGTAAGGGAGAAAGATATTTATGTAGTAAATATGTATATTAACACAAAACAAGCCTTAATAGTCCTGTCACATGAAGAAAATCTTCAAAGCTGAGAATACAGAGCTAAGCAGTGAAGATATATAGGATCAGGACACATAGAAATGAGAAGTGATGAAGAGGGAACATTTCCTGAAAAACTGAGTAATTATAAAAAATTAAACTTCAAGGTTTTATTGCTCTTGTTTACACAATTTCAATGCGTTTCATTACTATAATTTCCATCTTTCCTCTTCCTTTTGATTTATTAAGGCACATTAAGCATCCTAGCTTATGTAAAAAGTTTAAGACAACTAGTTGTAACTCTCCATAATCATCCTGATGTTTGAAATATACCTACTCAAGTGTAATTCTAAAATCCATACAGGTATGTAAAGGAACTTATCTTTGATCTGCCCAATCTGTCACCTGCCCAGAAGGCAGGAAAAGATACCTTTACTGGAAATCCTTTGACCACATGAATCTAACCCAATCAAGATGAAAGAACTAATTCAGTTACTAGCAGTTTATTTATGGTGCTTTCACGATTGCTATCTATTAAATAAATTAAGGTTTTATCAGACAACTAATACACTACAGGAATAAACCAGTCCTCAGAGTTTTGGAGCAACTTCCTTCTATTTGAAGAATGTCACAGATGTCTTTAAGGGTCTGTTTCCAAGGGAATACAGTAGAGAGAAAATAACCCACTGTATAAAATTTGTTCATTAATTTGCATATTTACTTACTATCTTGATAGTAAAGCTTAGATAAGTCTATCTCTACCATGTTTTATATCATCAACACTATAGTTTTTTTGTAATACAAGGTGGGTTGATAAATTTTGCCTTCACTGTAGTATTTTCTTTGTTACATTAGACACATCTGAACATAACCAGTTCTTTGTTTATGGTGATTAGTGTGTTGATGTGAGTACAGTAAGATGCTAGGTAAGGCAGTTTAAAGGTGAAGATGTGGGGCAAGCAAATTTGAGTGACAAACCACAAAATACAAGGACTAGAACTGCAAGTGATCAGCTTCATCAGGATTGTAGAAGTGTATTGAATGTGGCAATTTTGTAGAAAAACAATTATGCAGCTTTGAAAACAAATTATATAGGTATATTTCTTTTTATTTCATTAAAATATCTTCTCCCATTCATTTTCTATTTAAGTGGAGGCAAAATTTATTAGCCTGCCCTCATGTGCTGTCAAGAAGGAACAATCAATTATTAGATAAGAGATTTAGGCAAGAAGAAGAAAAAGGAGGAGGAAGAGAAGGAGAAGAACAAGAACAAGATGGAATCCCCAAAAGATGCAATCATATTTAAATAATAATAATAGTAATAATAATAGAACTTGTTGAATACTAATGATGCACCTGATACCAAGCTAAACAATGTATCACATACCTCAAGTTTGTAGGCATCACCGTGCAATGGAAACAGCTCATGCTTTAGAGTCAGACAGTTGGAGCTCAAAACTGACTCTATTCTTAACTTTCTGGATACCTTGAACAAGTTGCACATCCTCTCTGAGTCTCCTTCCCTTAGTTTTAAGAAAGGTACAGTAATAATATGTAACATATTCCACATGTAAAACCTTTTCTATAGCACTTACACATAATAAGTGCTCAATAAATTCACAGTAGATACAGAAAATTTGTCCATGCTTTGAATAACATTGTCCTGATGTTTTATCACCACATAGCCTTAGCTTCACCAATAAATTCAGTTATGTAGAACACAGACTATAAATAACTTTTCGTACACAAAAAACTAGATGTGGGTGCGCATTAATGTTGAATCACAAGACAGAAATTATTAACACAATGCCTTGGTTATAGCTGAAAAGCCAAGTCAGGTGACCTGCTGCTTGTCTTTGGAACCTCATGGTAGATTTATATGTATGAATTAATTTATTCTCCCAGCTCTCTCCATTTCTCTCACCCACCCTCATCTGTAGTTTGAAGATCACTATTAACATTATCTTCTTTAGTTCCTCTGATGTTCCAGATACTCATAAGACATACCACAACCTTTCCTGCCAGAAATGATCAAAGCTTTGAAGATAATGACAGTTCTCATAGAAGTTTTTTTAAAACCATCCTATGATGAGCAGTTAATGGGTTGTCTCCTTCGTACTGGGGCGTACATGCAATTAGTGCTAACATTTAACGGGTATCTCTGAATGTTTTTTTCTTTTGATCTGGATTCTCTCCGAATATGTTTAAATTCTCTCAATAATATTTAATAGTGTTCTGTATAAAGGGAGAACTTGTACATCATTTATTAGCTATATAGTTTTAAAAAAATGTCTAATCACGTTTTGCTGGTTTATGAAATGAAAATTGATATTTGTGTGCTAAATTTACTAAATTCACTTGCTAACTTTTACAGTTTACCTGGATATTGTTTTGTATTTTTTACATCTATGATCACACTTTCCACAAATAATGGCAGTTATTTCTTTCTTTAAAATACTCTGCCATTTGTTCTAATTAGTATCTCCAGTATAATGTTAAACACAAAATGCAACAGTGAGCATCTTAATTTTCTTCTCACAGTATAAACTTCAAAGTTCTTACTATTAATTATGAAGCATAAAGTGAGGGTTTGGTAGATATTCCTTAACATTAAATGAGTTTGTTTCTATTTTTAGTATGCTAGGAGCTTATAATGTGAATGAGTGTTGAGGAATACCAATGCTTTTTTTCTGTAACAATTGAGATGATCATATAATTTTCTCCTTTATTTTCTAATAGTAGATTATATAGATTTTTAAATATTGAAACAATATCAAATAAAGCCACCTTGATCTCACTTGATTCAGTTTTCAGCTAATGCAATTTGGGTTCCCTGCATCTGTGTTTATGAAAGATATTAATCTGTAAAATTTCTTTCTTATAATGTCCTTATTAGGCTTTGTTATCAAGATAATACTGGCTTAGTAAAAATGGAAATGTGTCCTCTTTTTCTATTCTTTAATGGAGTTTAGATGAGATTGGTGTTTTTTCTCTTAAATGGTTTTAATTACTCACCACTAAACTTATCTATGCCCAAAGTTTCCTTTGTGGGAAAGTTTTTATTTTCAGACACATTTCTTTACTAAATATAGGCCTATTCAGTTTTTATAATATATGTTGTATTTATTTTTAATAAACTGCTCATTTTTCAAGTAACTTGCTCATTTCATCAAAATTTTACAATTTGATAGCAAATGTTTTTCATTATTTTCAACTATAATTTTTAATTTATTGTAGTTTTGCTAATATCTAAAAACAATGCCCTCATTTTCATTCTGGATGTTATTTGTGCTCACAGTAACTTTCATAACAACCCTTTGTAGTGGGTGTTAATTATTTTCTCACTTTTACAAATGAGTTAAGTGACTCTAAAATAGCTAAGAAGTTGCTTAAGCTTATTTAGTTAGTAAGCACAGAGCCAGGACTCAGAGCAAGGGTGTTAGCACCCAAAGCCCCTATTTTTTACAACCATGTCATACTTACTTCAAACATATGTTATAGCTCTGCTGATTTTAGTCCTTTCAGAAAACAAAATGCCTAGGAAATAACAGCTTTTGTCAAAGAAAATGAGAAAATGGAACAGGAAAAAGATAAATGTAATTTCCTCAGTCCCTAAACACTTACACATTTGACTTCACTGCTGTCTGAGTCATTTTCCCTTTAACTTCAGCCTTCACATACTATTCAGTTTCTATGAAGATCTCCTGCCTATCCTGTTAGAAAACTCTTAATTATCCTCTAAGTACTGGCTTCTAGTCTGTGAAAGATTCCTTCTATTCTATTCTGTTCCATTCCATTCTGCTCCATTTCATTTTATTCCAAGTTTTCAACCCTCTGAAGAATTTATCTTTTCCAACAAAATGTATCTATTATCTTGCCACTGTAGTCATTAAAAAGCCCTCTTTTATAGTTTATATGTTTACATACAGCATTGTAAATATGTTTATAATCATCTTCCTCGTTACTCAATTATCAATCTCTTTAAAACAGTAGGAACTATGTCTCCTTCATCTTCCTATCTCCTGTGCTTGACATAATCACAAAGGAGGCACATAGTGAAAATAATAATAATAATAATAATTGTTATGTTACAGGACTAATTATCTTTGTAGGTTCTTCTAATCTACTTTATGAACTTTTCCCTCAAGAAATTTACCACAACACAATGTTGCTTGGCATACAATAAAATTTTTCAAAAGAATGGTTTATTTAACCTACTTTTATCACCTGAGGCTCCAATTCTAATTTTTTTTTTAAATAAAGAAACGCTAACACATGGCTACAAAAATTGAAGTATATTTTAAGTGCTTACATTTACCTGGTTGATCCTTAAATACACACATTCAGAAACTCAATCACTATCTGTATTATCTCAATTATAGATAATACCGAAATCTAAATTTGAACTAAATTAAAGGCTTTACTAAATATGTGGCTCAAATACTTGTCCTGCTTCCCTTCTTCTCACCAGCCTTTTTCATGTTCCCCTGTGCTATTGATTATGAAATGTCCTGTATGTTGGACAAACCAAAAGCTTCAGTGATGGGCACATAACCTTACAGGCCTAAGAATACCTTGCAGAAGTTAGAGCTGCAATATGGGGCAAGGCCACTAGGTGGAACCCCATAAAATCGATGGTTGACTCCAGCCCTTGGTTAATCACATTAGCTCCATAGGATGCTGGTGCTAGAAAGAAACAAGAAAAGCAAGAAACCCACCACTTAATTTTCACAGAAAAGTAATCTGAAGGCCAGTCAAGAAAGATACTATCTTAGGTCACATACTGAATAGTAGTTAATACAAAATCAGCACCCAGAGTCTGTTTAGCCTTAGATCTTTGCATTTGCCATAGTAATTGCTTTGCTCCCAGAGTTATGAATGGAAAACACACATAGCTTCAAGCAAAACAGGAGACGTGCATAATCAATCTCCTCCATAGTTAGACAAAGCCTTATGGGCATAGCATTAATTACCTCCTGTGTTCTGGAGTCACATACTTTCAGGCAAAGGAAACGGGCTTCATGGTCAGTGCCCCCAACAGTGAGCATGAGAATGAAGGTATCTAGGATTCTTCTCACTGCATCATCAAAGAGGCCTCTATCGCTGGTCTGAATTAACTATAGGAAGATGTTCCAGCAGATTTCCACTAACAGGTTGTATGGTCTCAAAGGCAAATTACCTGCCCATTATTTCCATGGGGCAAAATGGGGAAGTCTGCTTTGCCTAGCGGGTACAATCAGAAAAAGGAGTTATGAAGCTTTGGTTTCAGAAGATTGTAGGCGAAAACTAATCAGGGTAGGCTATTGTTGATGTCCTTCACCCTCTTCAGTTTCATCACATTCCTTTCCCCACAGTGTCCTCATGCTACGATGCCTCTGTCCTAGCAGAGAATATGGCAAATAAACCACAATGACATACAGTGATCTGAGACATGGAAATAGTATAACAGTTAGGGATGTTTGTGATATTAGGATTGATATGTGTACTTTTTACACACTCTCTGGGATAAACACAATGGTATTCAAAAAATGGTTGCTCTTTATACAGCTTCATTCCTCCCAGATATATTTATATTAATAAAAGGGTGGGGGGAGGTGCCAGGATAACTCAGCAGGTTGAACACTTGCCTTGCAACCATGTTTCATGTCCCAGCCTCAGCACATGAAAACTCCATATGCTGAGGTCCCAGCCCTGCGCACCCCATATGCTCCAGTGTGGGATGAAACTATGTCACAACTAATGACGTACAACTGTGGAGGCTGCTCTGCCCCTCCCCCTTTCTCTCTCCCTCTGCTTTTCTCACTCACCTTCTCTCAAACAATAAAATAAATCTTTAAGAAAAAAAGTTCAAATGAGAATATTTCCTTATCTTTACAGCTGAAGTGATCTGGTCTTCTGAGAGAGAGAGAGAGTTTGTGAACTATTATTTTTATATATCATGTGTAGGAGCCACTATAAGAAGTGGTGCTCCATCTATAAAAATTAATTAGGCTTCTGGAAACTGCCTATAACATTTACAGAACGAATGACTTCCAAAGTAGGTTGGCACTCTCACTCTTTGTCACTGTCATTCCATATTGTTAAAAATGTTTGAGAAACAATATCATAATTTAGTTAAAATTAAAATTTAGACAGTTACAAAGCATTTACTTATGCCAGGCGCTGTTTAAATTGCCACATATAAGGATTATTTTACTTATTTATTATAACCAAATCTGTGAGTTGGGTAATATTATCACAATATTTTAGAAGAAAATGTCAAGAACAACAAGAACACATTGTGTAACATTGTCAGTGTCAGAGTTAGGATTTTGTATTTGGTCTGTTTGACTCCAAAACCTATGTTCCTCACCACTCCATACTTAAGTTCACTATTTCTTTCCTTGAACTCAAAGCTAAGAAAATAAATCATGGAAAAAATACTTGCACCTAGAAGTTTAATTGTAATAGTGAAAAATTGAAAACCAAATAAAGGTCATATAGTGGAAAATAATAAATAAGTTATGAAACAATATAAAACTGTCTGAGTGGATATATGATGGCTGTCTGGAAAAATCCAGCTATAAATACTTCTATTTTTCATATTACACGGCTGGATACTTTCTGGACAGCTCTCATATGTAAATATATACATATAAATATACATATAAATATAAAAGAGGAGAAACATGAAAAATGCTTATGGTATAATAACTTTTAAAAAGTATAATAAATTGGGGAAGCCGGGATGGCTCAGTGGGTTAAGTGCTCAGTTTGCAGCCCCAGGGACCGAGGATCAAATCCCGGCCCCAGCCCATGCACACCCACATGCTGAACTGGGGAGTGCCCCCAGTTCAGTTCTCACCGGGGCGAGACCCTGGCCCAGTTTCTGCCCTGTGCAGCCCCACCCACCTGTAGAATGAAACTATGTGGAAAAACCAATGATGTGCAACTATGGAGACTGTTCTGGGCCCTCCCCCTTCTCTCTGTCTCTGTCTCTGTATCTCTCTCTCTGTCAATAACAATAAAAATAAATCTTTAAAAGTATAACAAATATAAATAATTTTTTTGAAAATTACTTATATATATTTTTATGGATGCTTCCTTTTCAGGAGATAAAAAACAAAAACAAAACAAATGTCAAGTTTTTTATGAATGGCATATGCTAGAATCAAAAAGCAAACAATCTACTCATTCTGGTCAGCGAGTTCTAATACAAGATGGTTTTAATTCATAGTGTTACTACACTTGGTCTCACCAAGCAAGATCAAGTATCTGAGATAACAATTATTATGTCCCCGTTTTTGATAAGTAGGCTTTAGAAGTAATGAAGCCAATAAGAATAACACCTGGGTTTCTGGTGGCCCTATCTGGGGACCTATGCTGGAGAAGAGAGGTTCCCTCCCCCACCATTTCCCCCACCGTGCATAACCTATGATGACAACATGGTAAGTGAGCCCAGGATAAACAATACTGCTGCAATGCACACCGTGCTTATTTCAAGGATGCACTGAAATCCGATCCCTTAGATTCTCCTTTAGGAACAGCAAATAAAGAAGAGAGTTACTTACTATGAACTCATTGACTAAATATTAATAGTAATATCACATGCATCACGAGTCATTTTCTTCTAGATCAGGGGTTCCCAACCTTTTTATACCCTAGGGCGCATTCTAAAATATCGGTAGGGCGGCGGGCACCAGCTATTTCTAAGGATATTTATTATTGAACAAGCATAAAAAATAATAAACAAAAATAAATTTAAAATAAATTTATTGTACAAATTATATACACACAAAGAAACATATATACAAAACGTAATACAAAGTAAATAAAAAACACACATATAATAAAATCATTTAAAAAGACATAAAAGAAAACATAAAAAAAAAACAATCTGTCAGTGTGATCTTTGGCATTGCATTTCATTGGCCAGTGCCTTGTAATTAGGAGAGTATGACGACAACCCTGTTAGCAAACAATTATTAAGATGCTCATTGGTAAGTCGAGACTATATCGTGATTTTATTAAATTCATGTTTGAAAACAAAGATTCGCATAAATATGTTGACCCGAAAAACAATTTGATTTTATACGCCGCTTTTTTTTAAAATGGGAACCTTTCTTTGTCGACTATGTTCCATAAGTCCTCTGATATTAAGGATTTTAGCAAAATATCGTTCTTAAGGTTCAAAATTTCTAACTCTAGTTCTTCTGCTTTCCCCTGAACAAGGTCTGCAATACATGAGGCTAGTTCTATTACATTTATTTGGCAAGTCAAAGGACTGATACAGAAGGAGACAATTGGCTCGATATTTGTAAACTGTAGAAATCTCTCTTCAAACTGTTTTTGAAGCACTTGCAGGATCTCCATAAATAATGACACATTTAATTCATTGTTACCATACTTAGCATTTTCCTCATATATGGGAAGTGCACGAGAGACTTGATATGCAGATGTGATATCAAAAAAGTCAATTTCGCTTTCAATGCGTTTACAGAGCTTATCATTTCAGCTATATTTTTATCTTTTCCCTGCAACTCCAAATTGAAAGAATCTAATTTTTCCATGGTGTCAGCAAGAAAACCCAAATCCACCAGCCAGCAAGAGTCGGTTAGTTCATCCTAATTTTCATTTTTATCATGTATAAATGTTTTTATTTCTTCAATTAAGTTCACAAATCTTGTAAGAACTTTACCTTTACTGAGCCAGCGTACTTCAGTATGCAGGATGAGACCGTGTTCTTTATCTTCAGTATCTTCTAACAGGGCCTTGAAAAGTCAGTGTTGCAGTGGAGCTGCTCGAATAGAGTTGATTCTCTTTGTGACTATTTTCATAACATGTTCAAAGGGCAGTATTTTACAACACAAAGCTTCCTGATGGATAATACAGTGGTAGGACATAAATTTTGAAAATGATTCCTCTTTCCTGCAAAGGGCAATAAATCCTTTGTTTTGACCAACCATTGCTGGTGCCCCATCGGTAGTTATCGCAGACAACTTATGCAAAGGCATGTTTACTGATCTGGCGTATGTTCTGAAAGTTTGATAAATATCCTCACCTCTCGTCTGTCCTTTCATTGGTAATATTTGCAACAGCTCCTCTTTTACTGTGAAGTTACTAAATACCATTCTCACCATAACTGCCAACTGTGCGGTGCCTGATATATCTGTTGACTCGTCAAATTGCAGAGAGAAGCAGTCACATATTTCCAAGTCAGTCT
>PVKE010039358.1:0-15048 GCA_004027555.1 Craseonycteris thonglongyai
AAGAGGCAACCAACCAACTGGGAAAAAATATTTGCAAACAATGCCTCTGATAAGGGGCTAATATAAAAAATATACAAAGAACTTGTACAACTCAACAAGAAAAAAACAAGCAATCCAATTAAAAAATGGGCAGATGACCTTAACGGACACTTCTGATTATGGCAAACTACTGCTTGATCAGTGTTGAACAAAATCTCTACTTGTATCTCTTCACATGCTGTTTCAATTTATTACGTGTCTCAAACCTATCACACGTGTGCGATTGTTAGGCATGTTGAAGGTTCTGTTGCATTCTCATGCCACTATTGTTCTACTTTTACAATGTTCTCAAATTTCAAATACTACTTCAAAATGGTCTTGTGCTCCTCAAAGGACAACCATGCTTCTGCCATTTCCTTTGATTGTGCGGCCTGTCGCATGTTGATGCTAGCATTCATTTGATTAGTACATCTTTTGAGCAAACATCATACTACACATTGCTATCATAATACAACTTTGAAAAGTAATACATAGATAACATCTCTTAAAATGTGTATACATTTTTTTGCCATCTCTGGTATGTATAATCCTTACCTCCTCCACAGCGGGCCTACCCGTGGCTGTCTCTCCATTTTTTCACTCCTTAGTTGAAATACAGCAAATAATACCTAGTCAGTTGACCAATAAAACAGACCAACAACAAAACAACATTCAAATCCTTATTCCGCAGTCCACAATTACGTTTTTGTTCGGAACATTTTTCACATGACTCAGTTCTGTTTGTATTTCCACCATTCTGCTCGTTGGTATTCAAGATTCTCAGTTTATGAGGTAGAGTAATTAAATCAATATTTGGGAACTTATTTTGGGCAAATTAGAGAGTTCCCTTTCAACTTCTGTTTACAACACCTGTGCATGCAGATGGATATGTTTAGCTGTCTCTAGTACCGTTTAGAATTTCTAGCTTTATTTAACTTTTATTTCACATATGAATGCACAGCTTAGTTTTAGAGAACAGGATACATTATTTATTACAGCCAGCATTTTTTTTTTCAATTAGCTGAATTCTGAGATGAGAAGTCCCCTTTACCAACATTCTTACCAATTTAACTTTATTTTACTGTTCTTCATTATAGTCATTTTTCTGTCACCAAATATCTATTGGGTGGCTGCTGTAGGTATAGTACCGTATGTGCTAAGAATTATCAGGATATGAGAATGAATCAACTATATGTTATACTAAAAAAACTTAGAATCTACAAAGGGAGATTAGATATATGTAAAAATAAATGTGATAAATTACACAACACAATGATTACTTACATCAGCAATGTATATTAAACATTATAAAATTTCTAGTGGATACAGTTATCATTGAAGACTGTGATGAAGATCACATTTGAGGTGGTCTCTGAATGCCTGAACACGAAAGAAGGAAACAGGATTCCAGATCTGACAAGCAACAAAAGAAAATATTAGGAGTGTGAAAATGTGTATTTTATTCAAAGAATAACAAATTTAAAATTTTGGCTGGATTGTAGGGTGAATAAAAATAAGTAGCAACAACATCACTAGTCATTGGGGAAATACAAACTAAAATCATAATAAGATACTTGTATTACCTTATAACTGTTAGAATGGGCATTATCAGAAAGACAAGAGATAACAATCCTGGCGTGAATATGGAGAAAAGAGAACTCTTGTGCACTGTTGGTGGGCTTGTATATTGGTGTAGCCACTATGGAAAATAGTATGCTGGGGACTCAAAATTAAAAACAGAACTACCATATTATCCAGTATTTCCACCTCTGGGGCTATATCCAAAGAAAATGAAAACACTAACTCTAAAAGGTATCTGCACCTCCAAGTTCATAGCAGCATTATTTATAGTAACCAAGAGATGGAAACACAAGAGATGGAAACAACTTAACTATCCATCAGTGGACGAATGGATAGAGAAGTTATGGGGTACATAAATACATATGAACACACACACACACACACTTATACAATGTTTAACCATAAGAAATGAGAAAATCTTACTATTTGCATCACCATGAATAGAACTTGAAGACATTATTCAAAGGGAAGTAAGTCAGACAGAGAAAGGAAAATACTGTATACTCTCACTTATTTGTGGAACATAAAAAGAAACAAACAAAACAAAACTCATAGAAAAGATATCAGACCTGTGGTTACCAGGGAGGGGGGATTGGATGAAAGTGGTCAAAAGGTACAAACTTTCAGTTATAAAATAAATAAGTACTAGGAACGTAATGTGCAATATGATGACTATAGTTTTTATAACACCGCTGAAGAACATATAGGAAAGTTTTAAGAGAGTAGATGCTAAGAGTTCTAATCACAAGGAGGATTTTTTTTTTCTTTTTTCATTTCTTTTTTTCCCATTGTATCTATGTGAGAAGATGGGTGTTAGCATAATCTATTGTAGTAATCATTTCACAATATATGTAAATCAAATCATCATGCTGTATACCTTAAATTTATACAGTGATGTATATGAATTATTTCTCAACAAAACTGAAAAACAAAATAGCAGAAAGTTAAGATATTAGGGGATCATATAAAATATATGTCCTAATGTTTAGGCTAAGAATACTGAATTTTGTGTTGATGATAATAAAGAAATATTGGCAATTTTAACCTAGAGAGTGTCATAATTAGAAGCCAAGATGGGTAAGAATATAGAGAGTATGGATCCTGGAGAGAGTTGAAATGCTTTTGGGGAGGTAGAAACCATGAGACTTATGCTTTAACATAGGTTGTTTAGTTTAGGTAAAAATAAGCCTCTTACAAGAGGCAATTAAAGTTATTTTTCATTTTAAAGAAATAAATATAGGTATTATATGATTGCATCCTGTTTTAGATTAATTCAATTTAAAAATATATGTTCAGTTCCTGCCATGATCAAGACACAGTCTTGGGTACTTCCTAGAAGATGAAGATGGATAAAGTTTCTTATGTGAGGATATTATAGGAAAAAGAGAAATACACAAAAAGCTTTAGTGCTAGATAGATGTGAAACTATTTTGAGATACATACACAAAATTGCATGGGAAGAGAAAAACAAAAAAATAAAAAAGAACTTCCACACATTTGGGGAGATGATGCTAATCTAACATGTTTTGAGCAATTATATTATGCCAGGCATTGTGACAAATACATCCCAGGGATTATCTCATTTACTACTGACAATGTTTTGATGAGATAGGTACAATTATGTCACTATTTTATAAATGAGTAAACTGAATCTTGGAAAAATAAAGTAACTTGACTAAGGTTGTCATTGTAGTAAGCAGAGATATCTAAATTCACACTTAGCTAGTATAATTTCAAAGCCCAAGCTATTTATTTATTGTTTTACCTTAATTCAAGTATAAACAGAAGTTATACTTGAGAAAAATCAGGGTCCATGACTTTATGAATTAATATTAAGGGTCCTCAAATACTAGGCCCCAATTATAAAAATAGTAGCTAATATGTATTGAGTGCCTAATTTTCACCAGACTCTGTTGAAAGCATTTTATAGGTACTAGGTGGTTTCTCCAAATACTGTTATTATCATTGCCATTCAAAAGGGAGGAAATTAAGTTATAGAAAAGTTATGAAATTTGCCGAAAGTCACGAGATTAGTAAGTGATGGCAGTAGGACTGAAACCCTGACTTTAGACCTCAGTCTCTTAACCCCTCGGGTTTTAAGGAGTCACTTACATAAACCATCTGAATAAGGTAAGCCATATTAAAAAAATCAATTATTTGTTGAATTAAAACAATTTAATACAGTTCAGATCAGTGTGTCTGGTTCATTTCAACTTCTTCACTGCCAAACCTGGGGCCAGGGACTGCATTCGTTTTTTCGTTTTCTCTTTGTCTGTGATGACTAAGGTATCTGCTGCTTCATAATATTATTATTTTTTTGGATCTTGACAGATTTGCATCCTTTTGGCTGGAAGTTCTTCATTTCCTCCATGGCCGGCACACCGAACACCAAGATGTGAGAGAAAAATGAAATACTTGTTTATTTGTTTGTTTATCTATTATTTTGATTCAGAAGTAAGCTTTAGAGATATTGACAATTGATTGGTAAAGCTAGAATCAAAATAAGTTTTTCTAACACATAGAAAATATAGAGCTAAATATCCAGAAATCTGGAGATGGGACAAAATCTGGAATCAAAGAGAATGACTCTGAAAATTATTTTCAGGGGCTGGACAATAGAGTACAGTACTATATATGTCTCAAGAAAGGGTGTTATGGACAAGTGCCATATGTAAAAAATTGTAAAAAGGAAAGCTTAGGGTACTTTGAATTTTAGTCTCCTCTCTAGAAGCATTATCAATTATACTATGATTTAAAAAAATTTAGATCTAACTTATGTAAAAGAAGCATAAACATTGCAATTAATCAAATTTTTTGTGAGTTGATTTACAAAAAAAAAAATAAATGGGAAGAAATATAATTTAAAAAATATTGCTGAAAAATAAGAAAACAAAACAGTCATGTAAAGAACTTCTTTAGACTGTATTAGAGAGAAAAATAGTTTACTTGCCAATATTACACTGTTAATAAATTCATACAATGATTATTAATTGATTATTGTCTATATGCCTACCACTATTTTAGACAATGAAGGCAGAATAGCAAATTATACCAAGTCTCAGCCCTTTTAAAGTTGATATGAATAAATAAATATTAATGAGCTTAAATAAATAAATAAAAGTCATGATAGGTGGTGATAAATGCTATTGAGAAAATTAGAGGAGAAGTAAGTGGAATGAAGAGTAACTTCTTAAAGTATATGGGAGAGAAATAAGGTGACACGTGATCATGCTATTTTTTGCTGCCATGTCTTCACACATTCCATGATAAGATATGTAACTAAGGAACTATCAGGATCAGAGGTCCTTTTGCCTTTGGGGCATGGGATTGTGTGATTTCACAGTTATTATGTCACTAGCACTGTCAGATTTGACTGTATCTAGATCAAATGAGCTACAGTGCATTAAAACCCTCCATTTTCTAGTAGTGAAGATATTTATAAATTCATTAGTCCATTAGTTCTTAAGTGAAGGGACAAAAATGTTACTATCCAGAGAAAGCACTTTAAGTGACAGCAGGAGGAAGTGAGATTAATATACAGAGTCCTCAGTCACAAAGGAACTTGGAGAAAAAAATAAGCAGGGGCATAAAATAAATATTAGTAAAAGTTAGAAATAATTTAATTAATGCTTGTATATATTTAGGAGTAACTTCATTTTTCTGGTGACAAGAGGTGTCCTGTGATCATCGTCAATTTGAAGAGATTGGCCAGAATCCTTGAAATCTATAATATGTGAATATATCATCATATTGTACACAGACAGTAAATAATTTATCCAATGGAGGTAACGTAGGTAAAAACAGCAATAGAGAAAGACCAGATTTTACAGATAAGTTGGCATTCTTATTGGGGGGAGGCATACGGTCAATTAGGTGGAAGAACAGAATGGCTGAAAAATTTTGATGGCAGGATTATTTTAGAAGTTATTTACTTAAAGAATGGAATATACACAATTGTATACTGGTATAGCCATTATGAAAAACAGAATGGAGGGTCCTCAAAAAATTAAAACACGAAGTTGCCATATACCCTAGCAATTCTACTACTGAGTATTCATTTAGAGAAAACAAAAAACACTAATTCAAGAAGATATAAATACATGTACCATTGTATTCATTGCAGCATTATTTACAATAACCAAGATATGGAAGCAACTGAAGTGTCTATCAATAGATGAATGGATAAATAACATATGGTATTTACCATATATTGCACAATGGAATTGTATTACTCAACAATAAAAAAATAAAATTTTGCCATTTTGTAAAAAAATCCATTTGCCATGCATGGACCTAGAAGATATTATGCTACGTTGTACAAGTCAGACAGAAAGACAAATACCATATAAATTCACTTATATTCGTATGTGAGATCTTTAAAAAAAACATTGAATAAATAGAATGAAACAGAACTAGATTTATTAGAACACTGAGTCAGTAGGCATTACAATCCTTTTATAAAGAAATCTGAAGCTAGTAGAAATTAACAAACTTGCCTAAAGAACAAAGTAAAAGGGGTAAGATTAGAACTGAGTTTTGTCTGATGTCAGCATAACCGCTCTTCCCACTGTATTTTTGCTGGAGAGAAAAATTGGTTTCACGTTTCTCCTGAATGTCTCACCTACTCATTTTAGCCAGCAAGTCTGGCATTAGCGTGATTTAGCTTTATTACTCATAGGCACTGCTGTATTATAAAATATCTCTAGTTCCACAAAAAAGGAGATTTAAAAAAAAAAAATTTTTAATAATAATGACTGAGGTGACCTTGGGAGCCTAAGAAGACCCAGTTCGTCTGCACTTCTTTTTTCCCTGAGACAAGTAGATGAGGATTTGTTTATTGCTTTTCATTTTAACCCATTCTTCTGTAAAATTGTACATTTACCTCTGGTCCAGGAAAACAGAGTTGTTTTAAGTTAAGAAGTCTCAGGAGCTTAAGCCCAAATCCCAAGACTAACCATTCTGAATTATACAAGAGTCATGCTCTTATTATATAACCATTCTACATTTTCCACACTGTATTCAATCAAAGAATTTACAAAGATCAGGAAACCCTATGGGGAGATTTAGAAGTACAAATTGAAGGGAAGAACAGTAAAACCCTGCTGCAAAATCATCTTGATCAAGAAAGGTGTCAAGGCAATGAGAATAACACAGACTTAGGCTTTAGAATTCTGAGCACCAAGTTTCATTATGGCCATATAGAATAAGTATACATTGTTACAACAAATGCCACTATCCAAGCATTGTGCTCATAGTTTATGAGATTCAAAACTAACAGAGGTGAGGGGAAAACTCATTTTCAGGAATGCATGAAGTTAGGGTATGGGTCTTTAATGCAACTGAATTCACTTGCCAAGTCACGGTTGTAATTTAACTATTTAGCTATTTTTCTCCCATTGAATGTGAGTTTCTGAAAACAAAGACCACTTATTATTTGTCGTGTCATCTCTGATGCTCAGCACCATATCTGGCAGATAGAAATTACTAATAAAAGAATAAAGTAATAGATAACATAGCAAAGATAAAATTGTCTCTAAGGCAAAGGTATTTATTACACATATTAATAATTTTGCTTTAGCATTAGATTTTTAATATGTAGGAGCATTTTCTAGAATGGTACAAATACATATTTTTCAAGCAGGAGAAAGGTCTAGAAAAATAGAAGACATGCACCGATGATATTTCTGCTAGCTGCCTTTCTTCTGTTGGCTTCTTGGGTCTACTCTTACCCTCACCCTGCTCCCTCCCCACTTACACTGCTGGCCTGCCTGGCGTGGGCTGCATTAATGGTTCCCTTGCCTCTGGCCTGGTTGGATTCGACCAAGACAAGCATAAGCAAGAGGTCAGAGGGCAAGCAAAGAGTGAGCCAGGGTATTTGTTCTCTTTACTAATTCCTTGCTGGGTCATAGTAGGCTGACTGTATACCTTTATCAGGTGGCTTTAGCCATCTCTTTTTTCTGGTGCTCATAATGTTCCTCCCATCCACCTGTTTAGGACCCTGGATCTTATGTGCTGCAAAGGATAAAATCAATAGTGTTTAGGCTTGTTAACTTTCACTATACATTTATTGTTTTTTAAGATTAATTTTTATTGGTTTTTTTTTTTTTTTGACAGAGAGACAGAGACAGAGAGAAGGGGGAGGGCCCAGAGCAGTCTCCAGAGTTGACAGCATTAGTTTTCCATATAGTTTCACTCTACAGGTGGGTGTGAGGCTGTGCAGGGCAGGAACTGGGCCAGGAGCCTCCCACATGGGCCTGGGCAAGAATTGAACTGGGGCACACCCCAGTTCAGCATGTGGGTCTGCCTGGGCCGGGGCCGGGATTTGATCCTTGGTCTCTGGGGCTGAAAAGCGAGCGCTTAACCTGCTAAACCATCCCAGCTTCCCCACATTCATTATTTTTGAATTGTATTAATATAAATTACCAGGAAGTCTTTAAATTTATTATTTACATTTCTTCAGGAAAAATGATGTTGCTACTGCTAATCTGAAACTTTCAAATACACATTTCACCTTCATGTTCTTATATGCCTTTACAAGACTGTATTTTAAATGTAAGACTTCTTTGGAATACAATAATCCATCAGTTGGGCAGACTGCATTATTTCTTATGTAATCCTATTGTTCTATCATCCAAGTGTAATGGATACATAATATAATTACTATGAAACCACCGTTATTCAATTTAGTTAGAGATTCAAAAACATGTGTTCCACAGTCAAATTGTCTGGGTTCCAAATCTTAATGCCACTACCTAGTTGAAATAAAAAAAAATTATTTAACTGCCTCTGGTTTGTCATTCATAATATGTAAATTAGATCAAAACATGTATTAGGCATTGGGATGACTGAGTGTAAAGCACTTAGCCCAGTTCCTGCCAGGGGATGAACACCTAGCATATATTCCCTGCTAGTAGACATATTATCTTCATTAACATCCGGTTAATATCAGGGAGTGTCAGTTATCCGTAATTTGCTAAAAAAACAAAACAACCCCAATTTTTAAATATTTTAACATTTCTATACAACTCTTTCTAACATCTATCCCATTATTTTCTGCAGTTTTAAAATAAGGCTCCCTTGTCTTGGAACCAGGTTCATTTTCTTATACATTTATAGTTATTGGCTTCTGATACTATCAACAGATATTAAAGGGTTTTGTTCAGTTCCTTGCCAAATGCTAAAAAGAGATGGAAATTGCTCTTTAACCAAGGGAGTGATAAATATCAATTCTGAAAACATTTCTGGGTAGGCTGATCAGATGTACCATTTTAAACAGGACAGAAAACAACAGTACTGTCCTGTTTCAAGCAATACATATGGTCAGCCTCGTCTCTCTTGGCTGAATTCAAGGTGTCCATGTGTTGATCACACGTCATGCCAGAGAAATAGAGGCTAGGATAACTTCCCAGCAATATCGAGCACAGATTGTGCTTTTGGATTAAGTATTTTAGATGTATGTTCCTGGCATCAAACTTCCCTTGTAAGGAAAAGCAAATATTTTTTTTTCTCCCACCTTAGAGGGCAGTATTATGATGTCCAGGAGAAGGAAGAGAGGAAGTAACACAAGAAACATTAACTTACATTTCAGGCATGTCAAACCAGCCATAGGATTATTCACTCACAGGATGATGTCTCAGATTTTTGCTTTGTCAGTGCCTATCTGAAATAGATCCTGTGTTTAAAGTGAACGGGGATGTTAAGGTAACTCTGTCTTAGGTGTTGCAAGGAGGAGAAACAGGGGAGCTAGGCTAGAAGTCTAAATATGAAATGAGCCTCACATATAATTCAAAGACTGTCGTTGGGGGCAGAGTCCAAAAAACCCCAAACAGCAACAGCAATCAAAAAACGCACGTGAGGGAAAGGCCATGGAAGATCAGAGCAGAAGAGAAAGCAGAGATCTATCTAGAAGAGCAAAGCCTGGCCCCTTCAATGGTGTGCATTTGTGGCTAAACAACTTGGCCCTTTGAGGACGAGGGTGGGGGATTACACACCTCCTATGGCATTTTTGGAGAAACTTTAAAACTCATTTTTCTAAATTCAAGTAAATTTGACTGAAAGAGGATTTAACACGTCTGTATCCCAAAGGCTTTCAGGGATATGAGGATTTTAAAGCACTTGAAATAATCCCTGCACGGCTGGCAAGAGTATTCCTTTAATAGATCTTAATAAGTAAAAGAGTTTACTTAGGACTCACACATAATATAGTATAAGTTATTACATTTGTATTAAAATTATTTGCTTAGCAAACTTAAGCAACACTCACGAAGACAGTCATAAAATTCTTTCAGGTATTTGATGTACTATTTGTTTCAGCATATCTGTTGCTTACATTTTAAAGAATGTCATTTTATATTTTAAATCAATCTCTCTCTCTCTCTCATTTTTCTCCATCACCTTCCCCTGCCCCCTCCCGACTGTGTAGAAATGTAGAATAAGGAGTTCCAGTTTCTGGTTGTATGGTTGTAGAGTCAGGTAAATGAAGATTCACATTTAACTTTAGCATACTTAACCCATATGTGTCTTTGACAAGTCACTAAGGTGCTCTGGGTCTTAGTTTCCTGATTACTAAGCTGAGGATACTAATATATACCTTACTTTTTGGTTGAAAATTCAACGTGATAACTTATGTACGAGGGCTGTCTGGAAAGAATCCAGCCATAAAGCCTTCATTTTTCATATTACATGTCTGGATACTTTTTGAACAGTATATATATAAACTGAATGTGTGTGTGTGTGTGTGTGTGTGTGTGTGTGTGTATACACACACATTCAGTTTATATATATGAAAGCAAGAGAGTTTAACACAGTACATAGCATATAGATATTGTGAAATATATATAATCTAGTACCTTTTAATTCTCTAAATGAGATTTTTATAATTACATTGACAGTTTATACTGTGTATTTATTGTATAAGTAATTTTATATTTTCAATGTTGCAGCATGGTGATGACAATGATGATAATGGTTTTCTGTATACAGATGGGGAAATTAAGCCCTAGGGATTTTATCATTTGCAATGACTAAATAAAAAAAGTGAGACATGAAATTAGGTTATCTAATTCTAAGCAACTGAGACTATTTCTTTCTCAAGTGGTGAAGAGAATGATGAGAATGGGAAAGGAGAAGGAAGAGAATAATTTTTATTTTTTATTTTAAAATGATTCCATGTTTTGGAGCTCATTTCCCTGATTCTGTTGTCCTGTGGCTGAAATGTCTTGGTCTTGTCTCAGAGGGCTCATGGACAGTGGCAGGGAGAAATGTTCACAAGTTGAGTGTGTAAGAAAGCACACCAGGGGAAATGAGCAGGTATTGTCATTGTACCACTTTAAGAAATGAGACTTTTTATTGCTGCCCAGAGAGTTCTTAAAACACAAGGATATACCATATAAAACCTAATTTAAGGGAGTTATCCAGTCCCCTGGAGATAAGCAAATGGCAATAGGGATTTTAGTCAGCTTAGAAGGTGAAGCCAGAACACCTTCAGCCTCATTTATATCCTTGAAGGGAATTGTGAAATAGGGTCTTTATTTGGCTTTATTTCTCCTGGCAGAAAGAAAAAAAGAAAGAAATATTATCAGCTCAAAAGGATTTTTTAGGTTTTAAGGATTAACCACTGAAAAGAAAGACAATTTTATTAAAACTTCTTCACTATAAACATCTATAAAGAATTGATCTAGTAGGGAGGCGGCATCAAGTATACAGTGATGGAAGGAGAGCTGATTCTGGATGGTGAGCATATAATGCAATGCATAAACAGTGTAATGTAGAATTTGTATGCTTGGAAACTATGTAACTATTACCACCCCAATGAATTTAACAATTAAAAAAAAAAAAAGAATTTATCTGAACAATAGATTCCAAGAAGTTTTAAATTAGGTAGCAGAATCATTCACCTTTAAAAAATCAACCAGTCAAGGTCTCAAATTCTAAAATCCTTTGAAAAAATAATATTTTTAATGCGAGAATAAGAACAGAAGTTATGCAATTAGTTAGAAAAAAGTGCCATTTTTTACATTAAGCACACAATATTATCTAGCTTTTAATTTCCCTTCATCTGCCTTGAGTATTTTTATTTTATTTTTATTTTATTCTATAGGCAAGAATGGATAAATGCTCCATTATTTTCTCTTATTAACCAGTTTTCAAGTGAGTTAATTTTCTAGCATCGTCCTAAATTAATCAATGTTTATGAATTTCAACAGGCAATCTATTGCAGTTATTAACCTTATGGACATTATTCATATTGTCTAAAATTTTTGGTCAGCAAAAGCCTCTTTTGGCTCCTACATCCTTTGGACGTGCCCTCAATATTTTTTGATAGCTTTCTCACTCTTGTACCAGCCTCATCCTTCACATTTTCCACTCCAGGACTGGAGTCAGCCATTTTTTTAAGAAGCCACACTTCTCTCTAGTGGGCAAAAGTTTTAGAAACCAAAATTAAGTGTTAGATAAACCACACATTTTCTATGAGATCTGTTGTCATAGCTTACATCAAAATTCCTTATATTATTGCAGTTATTAATAATTATATACTTCACTATCAAACCAGACTAATTTAAGCCAATATTTTGAGATTATTTTTGGTTATGTGGACCAATAAGTAAAATATTCTCATGATATCCTCTCATCATATATAAATTTATTCATTTATTAACAATATGCGAGTATTATTACATTGCAGTATATCATAAAGAGTTAGACTAAAATGGAGATAAGGTTTTTATAATTTTTTTTTTCTCACACTCCATTGTGAAAACACCAATCTTGACTATGAAGGTCAAATATTACACATTTCAGTTTAACACCTTATACTAAGCTTGTCCAACCTGTGGCCCATGGGCCATATGTGGCTCAGGATGGCTTTGAATATGGCTCAACGCAAATTGGTAAAGTTTCATGAGAATAAAACATTACACATTATAGCCTGTGGAACACTTTATACATTTATCTGATTTGTGGACAATTTCCTCTAGTTATTGAAAATGAAATCAAAATATAGTGATGATTCATCATTTGTTTGATAAATTGTGAAGTGCTTGAGATTTAGAAGAGGCAAATTCTGAATGCTTTTACATTGTCTTTTGATTCAGAGATTTATTAAAACTGTGATTTGGCTAGTGTTTTAACTGTTTTGCTCAAGTACTTGTTGGCAAATAATAAGCAAGAAGCCATTATCTGTTAGTGTCTATTTAACTGGCACTTCTAAGTTTCTAAATAAAATCTTCTCACCCCTTTGATAACTTCAATTAAAATCAGTGGTTTTTATAGTCCTCGGAGTTTAATAAAAATGCCACTTGATCAGAATTAATGTTTGATTTTTGGGAAACTGAATTTTTATTTATGATGATTGAAAGGAGGTCTATGGAAGATTGTGCTTGGGGCTTTATCTTAAGCTGGCATTTATTCTATTATAGTAAGATTATCTGACCTAGTGCCTGAGTGTATGCTATGAACTCTTAGGTAAATAAAACTGCTTATCTTTACTAGGATTTGAAGAACACACAATACCATGTCACTGTTCAGAAACAAGTTATGCAGTACATGTTGAAAGATACATATTTTTCATGGCAAATATAAAATATATTTATTATAGTTAAGAGCCATCCTTGCTCTATTTTAAAATAATTCTATTGATTTAATTATGAAGCTAATAAGTGTCAGTCACATTTTGTTGCTGAGTTACTTTTTGGTGGGTAGTCTCAAGTTGTCAAAATGTAAAGAACCAAATAATAAATATTTAATTTTAGATTTTATGAGTTATATGATCTCTAATGTAAATATTAAACTCGGCTATTATAGCATGAAGGCAGCTAGAATCAATACATTAATGAATAATGCATTCATTGTTCATTCAAAGTCAACCTTATTTATGAACACTGAAATTCAAATTTCATATAATTTTTACTCATACAAAATATTTTTGTTTTTTTTAATTTTTAAGTAGGTGGTGGGTTGGATTTGACCTGGCGTGATCTACAGAATACTGCCCACAGACTGAATTTTCTACATGGTTGTTGATTTAAGGAAAAACTAAGAGAAGCTGAAATTTTAAGTCCTTCAGAGTATGGAAACTTCTCTCCGTAGCAATCACTTGATGTTTGTTTATTGGTTTAATATGATTCCAAATCCACTTGTTGATGGCATAAGTGAAGTTATTTTGATCCACCTACTTATGACAAAGACAAAAGCTTTTAGAAGTAAAGTCGTTTTGATATAAGAATCAAGTAAATTGTGTCAAGATGTCATCATCACATCTGTTGCCATTGCCAAGCAACCAGCTACTCAGCTGCTGAGAGGCCCTGCTGGAAGCTTACTGATAAGACCCTGGGGAGAAGCAACTATGGCAAGCGGAATACCTAGGCTATACATACTGAGTTTTGGTTGGGACAAAGGACACTTTGCTGACCTAAACAGCTCTCTGAAGATCTTGAGACATTTGACCTACTGTGGCCAACGTGATTCTTTGGCCAACAATGGTGTGCAATGTTTCCTGTGGTGATAACCCTTGCCGCAGCCTAGCCTGTCTGCCAACTCAGGCACCGTCACCTCCCTTGCAATGTGCTCTATCAACAAAGGACATTTTTTGTGTGTGCTGGCAGCTGTAAGTCAGCTCACAGTTGGTCAAACTGTCTCTCCCGAGATATCGAACTCATATAAGAAATACACTTCTGTTAAATTTGGGCTTTATTTGTTTGATCTCCCCTGGCCTGTAATAATAATGGGATATATCTGTCAGTTTTTTGGAGTATGTTACTTCTTTGTTGGCTTATTAAGAGATATTGTCTTATACGTTATGTCTTATGACTTGTGAATTATTATAATTCTCACAGCAGGAAATGCTGGGATGGCTCAGCAGGTTGAGTGCTCCCTTTGAAGTCCTGGGGTCTTAGGATCAAGTCCTGATCGAGCCTGTGTGGACTAATATGCTGAATTGGGGTGTGCTTCCCATGTGGGAGGCCCACAACCCAGTTTCTGCCCTGTGTGGCACCTCGCCTACTTGTGTGGAATGAAACTATGTCAAAAAACTAATGATGTACAACTATGGAGACTGCTCTGGGCCCTCCCTGCTTCTCTGTCTCTTTCTGTCTCTCTGTCAAAACAATAAATATATCTTTAAAAAAATTATCACAGCAAATCTGTGTTAAATAAATGGCTGGGCAAACTGAAAATCAGACTTTGGAGTATAACTCTGCTGCTTCTCCCAAAACAAAAACAAAAAATATGGTCAAGTTCAAATGTGTTAGGATTTTAAGAAGTACAGAATTTTATATCCTTCTGACCTCAACTACATTATTAATGTTTTTTCTATAATTTCCTTGACTTAAAAGGGCTTCTTTTTTTCCATTTTCATACATGGAAATCCATTGAGATGCTCAGCAAGGCTAATTTTATTTTTTCCCAGGCATGAAATAAACAGATTAGTTCCTGAAATATGTAGTAATAATA